>JXSR01S014071.1:1613-11978 GCA_000969725.1 Ophiothrix spiculata | reverse complement strand
TATATATACAGTTTATTTACGATAAAACAATATTATGCTCAGATTTGCTTTGAATCGGAATTTTCTTGTAAAATCGGCAAGGAGTAATATACGAGAGCCATAGGGGGTTACATTTTTTTGAAAAGGAGTACATCCGAGAAATTTATGTTAATTTTACTACTTAAGGACATTGCCGGTAGCTATCTGTTGAAAATAAATCATAATCGTAAATAAAGAAGTTATTCAACAACAGAGTCATTGCTAAAATCAAGTTTTTATTAAGTATGCACAAATGTCACGCCTGTCACGAAATGATTTAGCCCGTATTTTCCAAGTTAAGAGCTACAGCTCCAAAAGTTAAATGCTTCCTGGTTGTTTCCCCCAAGGAGATATACTGCAACATAAACAAGAATCAAATCTCCCACGGGAAAGAGATAGAATTCAGCATTGAACCACGTTTTGGAAAAGGCAGTGTCAGTTTAGGTCACGCCTGTCACACACACTTTCTGTCCCCATTTCAAAGACAGTAATTGAGTTAGATTAATGTTTTCACTTTTTGCATCCAATATGGAATGTTTACTATAACGTATAGGGATGTTTCCGTAGTATTGCCTGTAGATAAAATGTACCAGCTATTCTTAGAAAAAACGTTCATGCAAAAGTCACGCCTGTCACGATGGAATTAGCCCTCTAACAGAAAAGAAAGGGGAAGCTATGGACATTTATTTGCCCTGGGGTGTCAAATGTTAACTGGACTATATTTTTACAAGGAAAAAAATGGAAGAAAAGCCTTCTGAATTCCTTCTCCAGCGTTGGCTCGGACCACAGAATTGTGTCCGCTAAGATCAGGCCCAGTCTCAGGAAAAGAAAACAGTATGACTGGAAACAGCTGGGCAACAACAGAGACCTGCACGAGTTATACACCGTGGAAGTGCGTAATATGTTCCAACTACTAACGGACGATAATGACTGCTTCCGGTGGATACGGAAAGGTCATTGAAGCAAACAAGGAAGCTACGGAGAAACTTATCCCTGTTAAAAAGAAAACACACAGGGCATGCTATTCAAGTGACTGTAGAGTTGCTGAAGCAATAGAGGAAATACAATCTGCCTATGATGCCTACCAAAGGGAGACCAATGACAGCAACAGAATGAAGTGCAAGCAGTCAAAAAAGAAACTTGAAAAACGCCTACAATATCGTAATGGAAGAGGACCTCTCAAAGAAAATCATTAGTAGAGAGAAAGAGGTGTGGAGAGGATAACATACCTCCAGACGTCCTCAAGCGGTGCAACCTAGATGACATCATCCTAGAATTCTGCAACAAGGTGCTGATGGAAGGTGATAAAACCAGCCAGTAGTCGATAATAGATATAGTTATAATTCCCAAGTCTGGGGACCTGAGCCAAGGTAGTAACTACAGAGGCATTAGTCTCAGCTCGATTGTGCCAAAAACGTCCAAACTTAGATCAACACCTAAGGAGGAACCAAAATGATTTCAGAGTTGGTAGAACAACCGTGGGACACGTCCTTGCCCTAAGAAGGCTGATTGAAGGAATCAGAGCCAACAGTTTGCCTGCAGTAATCACCTTCATCGATTTTAGAAAGGCATTTGATACAATCCACAGAGGGAGGATGTTGAAATAATTGCTGCCTATGGTATCCCCAAATAGATTGTCGAATATGTTTAGCTTCACAAATGCTACTAATGTGACTCTAATGTATTAACTAAACCACTAAAATCATTTGTAATAGGCTTTTAACAACGTTAAACAAGTAACACGAACATGAGCGACACCAAAACGGCAAAGTTGCACACTCTATCGGAGAATGAGCCTCATAAGGTTTACCGAATAAACCCATATTTTTTGAGCACAATAACGGATGGCCCCTACGTACTTTTCATCTACTGGAAGCACACTCCTGTCACTTTAGATAGTGAGTCTTGCATTCTTTATCAAATTACAAAAATTTCGAAATTTTATAATGATTTTTTTTGGCTTGATTCGTGTCTCAGACTGGTCAAACCTCTGTCAAGATTGATAATAAATAGAATAAAAATTCGATGTTTGTGCAAATGTATGTCTTACCTTTATTTTCTACACATCCCAGCAAAGCACCTAACACAATTGGGTCGTTCTCGTTGATCAACTGATCTGGGTCATCAGTGTAGAAATAGTTCAATGCTTCTGGTATGCGTATCTTGTACCCCCTTTGGCAGTTAGTGTCAAGTTCAATCTTAGTACAATTACAAAGGTCCTCTTTGAGATGAGATAGAACCCATCTCAACACGAAATTTTGCGTTGGATCTCTCTGCTGCCTAATATAGCATACTTTGGTGGCACATAATGCTACATAGTTTTTAAAAAAAAAGTAAACATAAGGCAAAAAAAAAGAACTCTGTCTCGGGTTCCTAAGGCCCAAAACCCTTGTTTGTTTGTTTTTTAGTCAAAAAAGGCTATGCGCACGCGAACATTTTTGTATTACGATTTTAGGTCACTATTTTTTTCCCGCCGCTTCGCGGTCGAAATTTTCCTTGTTTTTCTCTCGATGTAAGAAAAAACAAACAAACAAAAAATCTCCTGAAAACCTAAACAAAAACAGAAATGCGGTAAAATTCGATTTTTAACCATATGCGCGCGGGAATCTGAGACAGAGTTCTTTTTTTCTTTGGCCTAATCAAACCTACGCACAATTCAATAATTTAAATAAGTTAAAAAATCACAAAGTAGATTTACAAATACTTGCGGGGCCCCCTGATATTTATTACCAAAATAAGTTTTCAATGTTTGAAAGTGCAAATCACGCCATTTGGTGCATATGTTTTTGTCTAATTGATGCTTAAAGTTCGTACTTTTTTCATCCATATCAGTTCAGTGAATTTCCTTTAGCAATCGACAAATGATATAGAGGGATATCCGAGAGGGATGTACTCCCTCAAGAGATATAACATATTGATATGTGCAAATCACGCCTTTTGGTACATATATTTTCGTCTATAATTCATGTTCAAGTTGGCACTTTTTCTATTCCAATCAGGGCCAAGTAATTTAATATGAACCTATCAAACGACAAACAATATATATAAATTGGTGTCTGAAAGGGGATGTGCCCCCTCAAGAGATAGAACATTTTTTAAATTTCAAAGCGCAAATCGGATTTTGTTTAAATGATGCTTCACGTTGGTACTTTTTTGTATATAATAATCTAGGTACTTCTGAGGTTATATCATTTAGCAATCGACAAACAATATACCGTATATAGGGTGTCTGAGATGATGCCTACCCTTAGCGGATAGAAGATTTGAAACTTCAAAGTGCAAATCATGTAATTCGGGGGCCCCACACATATGAATACTCATCGTTCATGATTTCTACAATAACTCACTTTTCCCTGGGGTCCGACATCTCTCCAATAATACAGGCGGGCCTCATGATGGACCCTTAGGGGCTTTTATCAATTCTAGGTGCTTTTTGAATTAGGTCACCTTTTCCATAACTATACATATGGGGCCCCACACATATAACCAGTCATCGTTCATGATTTCTGTAAAAACTCACTTTCCCTAGTGCCCCGACAGCTCTCTAATAATACAGGTAGGCCTCATGATGGACCCTAAGGGGCCTTCATCAATTCTAGGCGCTATTTGAAATAAAGTCGCCTTCTACATATTAAACTATATATAGACGGGGCCCACACACATAACTAGTCATCGTTCATGATTTCTACAATAACTCATTTTTCCCTGGGGGACCGACAGATCTCCAATAATACAGGTGGGCCTCCTGATGGACACTAAGGGCCCACACATATAACTAGTCATCGTTCGTGATTTCTACAATAACTCACTTTTCCCTGGGGCCCGGCAACCTTTTTCGTATTCTGTACTTCTTCTTCCTTTTCTTCTTCTTTTTCTCTATCTTTTTCTTCTTTTTTTTATTTCTTCTTCTCCTTCTTTTTCCCGTTTTTCATGTTTCTTTTTTATGTATGGGAGCCCCTTATCCCTGGGGGCCCATGGACTTTGTCCCCCGTGCCACACTATCGCTACGCCACTGAATGGATTTAGGCGTATCGTGAGAGTTTTTAGCCTATTCTTTACTGTACAACCCAGAGTCCCAGAGAGTGATAACCGGGGACTAACATTTCTTCTACACCGGTATAAAATATTTTTAAACACATTACCTGAAGTAATGCACGAAAAGAGCAAAAAGAAGTGTGCGTATGTCCTCAGCCAAGTCATAATGGAGTTTATTCTTTTAAAAACCTGTAAAAATTGAAGCATACCGAGTTGTTGTATTTCTGTTTTTATTAAAGAAGAACATGTACATGATGTATATATATGCGTTGATTTCCTTTACAATTGGACATAGTCACATTTTACAATAAATTAAAACAATGTAAGTTCTATCTGCGACATTAAAATACTATTTTTAATCATGAGAAGAGAAATAGCTTCAGCTGCATTTGTGGGGACTCGAACTATGACTTATGGAGCGAGTTAGCTATACATTACGACGCGAGGGAATAACCGTTTTTACCTCCATGTAATGCTCAATTTGCAAGTAATTATACGAATGCTAATTAAAGTATATAATGTAAATATTAAAAACATACAATGAATTATCTCAGAAGGGGGGATCTCAGAGTCTTAGTTCGCGTCCGGTTTTTTAGGCAAAACAACGCAAGTTCATTACATTATCATTCCAAATCAACACCACATTTGAAAACAATCGAATTATCCGAACATCATGACATTTTTCAGGTTTCGGCGAAAAAAGGTATCAACTATTTTGAAGTAGTCTGTTGACTCAATTTTGAAATTAATAAAGGACGTGAAATCACTAGTAAACAGGATTTATGTGTCAACTAAAAACTCTATATCATTTGTGCGCGCGCCCAAAACTGTGATATTCTGACATGTGTAAGTAGGCAACAATTTGCAGTAAACATGACGTTCCGCTGCGCCGTCTCGTTCACGGAAAAGTATTGTAGCTTTAAGAGAGCGTTACATATATTTCAACCTTTTTTGACTACTTGCGTGTTTAGATTTTGTAAATGTGAGCCTGCAAATAAAAGTGAAGTGTGTTTCATACATTAAACGCAGGGGCTATTTCAATATATTTTAGTAATTCAAGCCTCAACATTGCTGAGAATAGAAGGAAAGTAAAGAATTAAGCTATTTTAAATAAAATGAGTTCTTACCTCCTTGCCATCAAGGCATTTTTGCTTAATGTAAGACCATGTGACTAACAAGTATAACAAAGTTTAAACCTGCCTATAGAAGAATATGACGTAATGATTCAATGCTATTCAAATGATCAGCTCTTGTCTTATGCAAGCAGTTTATTTCATCACCAGAAGATGAAATTAAAAGATCGCCCAGTTCCACAATTTTATCACTTCGATGCTGAAGTAGAATGCATTCTTCAATCTCTTAAGTATCATTTCCTTATTTGTTAAACCACTAAGATTAAAATGTAGGTGCAGATATGAATTTTCTGAACCCAGGTTGCTTGTTCATTGTTATGAAGTATTGGAAAGGTTGTCATGGTAAAATCAAAGACGCAGATGATGTTGAGTAATGATAATATCGATAATAATTGTTTGAATAAATTACATCGAGAGTAAAATAGTTTAACAAAGTAATAATTGAGTATATTGCAAAATTATTGAGTGTACAAAAAAAACAACCGTATTTTGGTTTTTTGTTTGGTTTTATTTTCGTTTTTTTTTTTTATTTACTGTCACACACACAAAAAAACGGAAATCAGTTTTGTAGTCCACGGGGCCAAGCCTTGGTCTCGAGGACGCCTTAAGGCTACATTCCCTAAAAACGTCTCTTCGGCTGAATGTCATGTCTACTGCAATGTTTCACCTACTTACACCCATCAGAATATCACAATTTTTGGCGTACATATTGAATTGAGTCTTTAGTTTATACATATAACTTAACTAGTGATTTCACGTCCATTATCAAGGTCAAAATAACGCCTAAAAACTACTTCGAAAAAGTTCATATTTTTCCGTCGAATCCTCATAATTTCAAGATGTTCGAACAATTCGACTGGTTTCAAATTTTGACAGATTGTAGGCTTGATACTTCTTATTGAATTACAAACAATATTTTATAGATATGCTGAGTTGATTGTGAATGATAATGTAACAAACCCGGATTGTTTTGCCCGAAAATTAGGACGTGAATTACGACTCTGAGTTTGCCCTGAGAATTGCTTGTTTTAAGTATCTACATTATCTACGTTTTGTCTAATATACGCATTAGCATAATTTACTTACAAATTGAGTATTCCAATGAGGCAAAAATTGCAATTTTTATGTAAACAAAAGAAAAATACGGCATTCTAATGTTTATATTTTAGATTTTAGTTCACAATCTCAACGCCACCTTGATAGCTCAGCGGTAGATCTCTCGCTTCGTAATGCATGACTAACCCCCACCATAATCCATGGTTTGAGTCCCCGCAAAGGCAGTGAACACTATTTATCTTTTCATCATTGAAAAATAGTTAGGATTCAAATGTTCCTGAGCATATGGATTCCTCGTACCCTTAAGGACATTTTATTAAGTCCTTGGTCCTAATACATGAAGTCCTTGGCATCGGATACGAAGTCCTTGTCTTGGTCTTGGCCTCGGTCCTCAAGATCCTCGGCCCTTGAAGCCGAGGACGGCACAGAAAATGGGGTCAGGGAACCACTATTTGAGCAAAATATTTAGACCAAAAGGTTGATCAGTCTGAAGGGTTTTAATCCGCTTAAATAGTGGTTCCCTGACTCCGTTTTCTGTTCCGCCCTCCTTGTGTTTTTGGTGGTTGTCTGAGTTAACACCACAGTTTCTATATATTGCTTTTGTTTGTTTTTATTCTAGCATTTTTAATCACGTGAAATAATGTTGTTAAATTATTATTATGCTCCCATGTGGTTGAGCACTTTCGACTATTTCTGGAGTGTTGACGTCACGAAATGGCTTGGTTTGTCACGTTCTTGACACCACTAAATATACATACGTATATTTAGAATGGTTTGTCGAAAGTGTTGCAAACTCTATCCCGTCTGATGAATGGGTATACCCAATTGATTATGTAACTCAAATGACCTTCAGGCAAACCTGTTATAATAATTCTTCTTCTTCTTCTAGAAAAGTCCCATTATCTAAGGACTTGAAGTAAGTCTCTTCAAGAATATGATTCGGAATATGAAAAATATCAATAATTTAGAGGATAAGAAACCGCATTTACGGCTGGTAAGGGATGAACACATGTGCCAAGTCAACATTTTAAGTCAAAGTAACTGAGTAGCGAAAAAGAGTCGAACAAAAGGCTAATCTATGATCGAAAGTTATATTGATTGTAATAAATATAGTCAGTAATTTCCATCAGCGCAATAAAGTATAAAGTTAATATCATTTCATTTTTCTGATGACAATATTTCTCGATAAATAATTATGTTTTTCGCTTCATTTATTTTCTTTTTTAAGAAACGAATCTTAGTAATCTGTATCCTCCCATTATTCAGTTGTTGAATATTGTGAGTAACCGGGTAACCTAGATCATGTAGACAACGACACATAATAAATCACAATACGATATCAGAGAGGTTCCGGTTTTAGGTAAAAGTGAAAGTACGTTCTATTGCTATCTATTAAATGATGCCCATTATCAATCGATTTTTAGCTGTTTTAGCTAACGTTTACCTTTAAGGCGACGATCCCTAGAGTATTGGTTGACAGAAGCTAAAAATATTTTCTTGAGTTTTAATATGTTTTTAATACGATGACTATTAGAAAAAATGGAAAAGTGACCTAAAATATGTTTTTTAAACTCATTTATGAATCGTATAAACATAGCAAGTCTGATATATTTACAAACATTCTGTCTCTATGCGACCGTATCTAAGACCTCTTGCTGTAATCCTGGATGTATTAAAATAGTGAGGGCATGTTTTGAGTGAGTTAAAAATTGGTAAGTTTGGAGATTGCAAGTAAAAATGTTGAGTTTCTCCCGTGCAGAAACACTATTGAGACTTGCAGGCAAGTTACGGGACAAAGTCCTGACAAAAATACTTCAAAGTTCTTTTGGCATGTAAAAACAACTCCTGTGATAATATCACGATCAATTTTACCAATTTCATTTGTTTATCTTTAAATTCATGTGACTTAAAAATGAAAATGAATAAACCTGTGCACGTGTAAGTGCGGTGTAATATTTGATTAATAGTTAACACAAATTTGACACGTCTTGTTCATCTAAGGGGTGTTTAACATCCCCTTATGATGAATTGTCGCCGATTGTCCCCAAATGCAAACAAAGTGACCTTGGGTATCCAAGTAATTGTTTTTACATCCTTTGCGGTCATATTTTTGTCGGGGAACCACCTTAGTTAAGTCGGGTAAGCCGTCAAAGTTAGACGTCCACGACAGCCATTGCGGTTTGACAGTTCTCCCTATACAAATCAAAATCAAATCAAATCAAACTTTATTTCAATATCAACAGGTACACACATTTGATAAAAACACATCAAAAGATAAAACAAAAATGATATTGAGGACATCATCAAAAGGCCAAGAAGACCTGAAGTGATGATGCCCAAAAACAAAAAGGTACTAAAATAGGCCAAAACAACAACAGCAAAACGAACACAAGTAACAGTACACAAGACAAATGCTCCGATTAGGTATTGTTATGTAATTAAATTTCCATATAAATCAGATTCAACTATAATTTGACAATAGATGTTTCTTCAGACTGTTTCTTAATTCTTTTGTATTTTTGCATCTTTTTATGTCATTATTCAGAGAGTTCAAAAAGAATGGTCCACAATTCCGAACAGCACGATCAGAAAATACTTTCTTAGTTTTATTAATACTATAATCCTGAGCATTTCTTGTATTATATTTGTGCGTCTGAACATGTTTGGTAAAATAATTTAAAAAAATGTTTGGAAGTTGGTCCGTTTGATGCTTATACATGAAACTTCCAAGGTTGAGTTTGAACGTGTCATGTATCTTCAGAACATTATATTTTTTGAATAAGGGCCCCGTATGGGTTCTATAATGACTGTTGGATATTGTTCTAATAGCCCATTTTTGACGTCTTAAAATTTTGTCTAGGTATGTTTCATATGTGATTCCCCAGATAAGAACTCCGTAGTTTATGTATGGCAAAATTAATGTACAATATAAAGAATACCATATATTTTCGGGTAAGTAATACTTAAGTTTAGAAAGCATACCAGTGTTTCTTGAAATAGTTTTCTATATTGCATCTATATGATATTTCCATGTTAAATTCTCATCAATGATCACTCCCAGAAATTTTGTTGATTTTGCTTTTTGCAATGAAACACCGTCGAGTTTAATATTGAGAGTCTTTTTATCCAAATTGTTGAAACTATCATTTTGAGAATCAGTTGAACATGTTAGATTTACGTCAGTATATTTTGCAGTATTATAGTGAGTACCGAGTACCATGTAATTGGTCTTGCTCGCATTTACAGAAAGTTTATTTGCCTGAAACCAATTACAGATTTCTTGAAGCTCGTTATTGATGATATCATTTTGAGATGCAATATCTGGATGTGAATATAAAAGTGTAGTATCGTCGGCAAATAGAATTACATCAAATAAAGAGGTTGCATTTACAATATCATTAATATACAAGATAAATAATAACGGACCTAAAATAGATCCTTGTGGTACTCCACATTGGATAGTTTTATGATCAGAATCATGCATTTGGTAACGAACAAATTGTTTTCGATCAGTTAGGTAGCTCTTAAGCCATTCTAGAGCAACTCCTCTAAATCCATAATGATCTAATTTATATAACAAAATATCATGATTTATGGTATCAAATGCCTTTGAAAGGTCTAAAAATACACCCACTGTGGTTTCATTTTTTTCAACTGCTTTGACAATTTTATCCACCAGTTCTGTAATAGCCATGTACGTCGAGTGGTTTGATCGAAATCCAAATTGTTTGTTATTCAATATATTATTCTGATCAATAAAATTCATATATCTATTAAAAACAAGTCGTTCTAATATTTTTGATAAACATGGTAATACAGATACAGGGCGAAAGTTTGAAAACACTTCAGTATCATCCTTTTTATATATAGGTATAACCTTTGCTATTTTGAGTTCATTTGGTACAATACCGGTCGATAATGATAGCTTGAATATATCTGTTAAAGGTTCTGATATTTCATTAATTACCTTTTTTATAATGAAATTTCCAACACCATCGTGTCCAGGACTTTTGTTTGGATTAAATGTTTTAACTATTTTGATTATTTCTTCAGCAATTATTGGTTTCATGAATAAACATTTTTGAGATGGATCTTTTAGATATTCAAAGTAGTCTTTCCCTGC
>JXSR01S014070.1:46878-59647 GCA_000969725.1 Ophiothrix spiculata | reverse complement strand
AACCTCTCAACCTAAGCTTCAATTTGATATATAATACTCTTGGGTAAACACGCACTAACATCATGAAATCATGACCCGAAGGTCGGGGTGAAAAAACGTATACCCCCCCCTTAATAATAAAACATATATTCCGATTAGGTATCAGTAGTAATCTTGTTTTTTTTGTAGGTCAAAGAACATTGGTTACATGCTTTAGTAAATCTCTGTTGAAAATGTACTTTTCAGCATAGAACAGATTCCTTTTGATGTAAAAAGAGAGGTCAAATTTCAAGATGCGGTAAAAAGAGTTATCAACTTTAGCAGCCATTTTGTATATGCAAATTCGGTCTGAAGCAAGTACTAACTGTCATTAGCATTGTATTTGTGTTCACCGACCTTGAAATATTGTTGTAGGCACTAATATTAACCTTTACGTATCTCTGATCTCAAGTTAGGATCAGAAATCTGTGAAATCGCTGCGATTTTGAATTTATGCAAATTAAACATATTTCTGCAACTCAGATTTTAGCGGATTTTTAGTATGTCATTATGGACAACTTAAAGAAATGTATTGTGAAGAAAAACCTTTGTTAGCAATTTGTTCCACGTCGGGCATCAAAATTGAATATCTTTCCTGGACTAATAAGAGAAGTTTGAATCACAATTAAACCGTAATAATATGTTTTATAAAACGACCCTTAGTGTTATCTGACACAAAATGCGTTGTGTGTGTGCTCACAATTAGTTGTGGGATAACAAATTGCCAACTTCAAGAGAATATGCCATAATTTGCACTGCTTTTTTTCTGTTATACTTCTCTTTTCGTGTGTTGAATCGGTTGTCAAAGCTCAGTGCAAATGACCAAAATTTACATCCATATTGATAAACATGTTGAAGAAAGAACTTCAATACATACACAAAATTGTTCCAAACATACATATTCCTTGGACTTAATGGAGTTTGGGGAAACTCCTCTTCAATAGACCATATTTATAATTGACATACTCCCGCCGTTGATGGGGTAAATCGACAGAATTTGACGGAGAATCGAAACTCAGAACGAGGGCAAGTATGATATATACCCTATTTGCCCTCGTTCTGAGTTCCGTTTACCGTCCGATTCTGTTGATTTACCCCATCAACGGCGGGAGTATGTCAGGTATAATTATGGTCTATAATTATTATTGTATAATGTCCCTGCAGGGCAACGAATCGCGACCATCTGACCGTAGTAAGGACAAAATGCCCGACACCTGAGATATGAGGTCCAAATGTGACCGTCCATCCCAAATCAGCAGTAAATGCCACCTTTTGTCATTCATTTTCACGTTTTTAGATATTTGCAGAGACCATGCTTTGCGAAGACCATGCTTTACAGGTTAAAATGGCACCTTAATTAACTTAACACGTTTTCCAGAAGTCAAGTTATGGTTCATCAAAGGTTGTCAGGGAGTAAAACGTATAACGCGTTCATCTCAAAGAAGAGTAAGTCCTTTAAATAAAGATCAGATATATTTTCTGTTGATTTTCTTAAAGATGTGCAGATTTATTTCACATTTCCTATCATTTTCTTGAAATAAAACTTTGATGGTATTTTGTTGTAAGCACAAGGATTGTGAATCTGTCGAAAAAAATCGATTTCGGCTAATTATGACCTTGACATGTATTTTCATCTGTAGTGCAAAATGAAGTTTCTGGCATTTACTGCTCACACGGGCTGGACAGCCACAGATATTTTCCCTTATTACAGTCAATTGGCATACATGGATATTTTATGGGATTCTAATAATATAATAATTGAAGACAGGAATGCAACACTGACCCAAGTCTATGCTTCCCTACCAAGGCCAAAGGAAGTACGGTAATATCTTGAAACGGGAACCACCATTGAAATTTTAGAAATCAATATTGATCATTACTTCCATTTGCTTGGGTAAACCAGCGTGGGTTTGGGTCAGTGTAGCATTCCTGCATCTATTCAAAAAATCTTAGCAGCTTAATGTCAGGAACAAAGTTCCAACTATTTGTATACATCCACATCATCTACAACAAAATATTATAGTGTAGAATTAATAACACCCTGATTCCGAAACACGCATTCAGCATAAACATGATATGTTCTTTTGTTAAGAGAACACTCATCATTAAATACATACACTTCATCAATGACGGAATAAGTGAATCGTGCATATTTATTAAAATACATGAACTATAAAATAAAATGTTAATAAGCACGATTCATATATTCGCATATTTGCTTATTTACATGAATTATACATTGTATATATATTTAAGACAGAGTTGTATTCCTAAAAAAAATTGGTACGCAAACCAAAAATAACACTAAAAATATTTAATTCTAAAAATAGTAATAATTTAAAGTAAACAGATACAAAAGTATATAGTGACGTTTTTAAAATAATAATTTGTCAAACAACATGTAGCTATCATCGCAAGACAGCGGCACATAGTGAACATAACTTCCTCGCAAACGCATTGCCCATGCGCAAGATGACGTCCTTTCCGAGATTTGAACCATCCGACCAATGGTCGTCACATGATTATAACTGGTAACTAAAGCTAAGATTCGTTATATCCGTTAGCGGTGCGTTTTGCACTGTAAAGATCAGATTCCTTTTATCCGTTTGTTGTGCGGTTGCGGTGCGTTTTGCACTGTAAGGGTACTGGCAGTTGTACATTGTAAAATGTAAAACACACATTTGAATGGTATCAGGACCAGATTATATCACTTCCAGTACTTTTATAGTGCAAAATGCACCACAACCGCAACGCAAACGGATAAAAGGAATCTGACCTTTAGGGTACAGTAGTGGTATAATTTAAAGCACACGATTGAATGGAGCCGAATGGTTTCAGGTTGAAGCTGAGACTCAATTTTGTCCGTCCATTTTTAATGCGGTTCCATTTATCATTTTCTCTGATTGAAAAATTTCGGCACGACCAAAACGCATTTAAAACGGATGAATCGCTCCAGGGACCGATTCAAGTAAACGCATGCGGACCGGATAAAAGGAATCACTCTCGCTGAAAACCATTATATCGACAAAAAGCTCTCGGTTAAACGTTTAACTGATCCAAGTGAGATTCGTTTAAATGTTTAGCAAATTAAACGGAAATCGACAGCTAAAACAATTCTCAGATACTTTCATAATATTTTTTGATCATTGCGGATAGCCGAAACAGTTATGACATGTTTAGAAAATATCGCACCCTAGTTCTAAGAAACTTTACATTTTGTCAATAATAGTATGTACACTTTACGCACAAATTATAGCTTCAGAACGTAAGCTTTAGGCTTTAACACCGGTTGAAGCTAATACGGTTCTATACCAAACAAAGACTTGAAATCTGCACAGGTGTGTTATTTAAACACAAGTTCGTGTTATTTCAAAAATGTTTTGCATCATTTCCAACATCCCAAATAGTAGGTATTGAAAAAACCCAAACCGGTGTAGCAGGAATGTAAGTCTCCCGTTCTTATTGCCCGGGTTGTACAGTAAAGTATAGGCTAACAACTCTCACGCAACATTAGTTTCACGCTTTACTCCGTTGTGGTCTATGGAAGGCGGACTACCTTTTAAGGGGGACTAAGATTCCTTTCACACCGGCGTGAATTTGACCCGTACTAAATCAAAATGGTGTTAGAATTTTGAAGAGAAGATACCCTATAATCTTGATCATAAGAACCCCCTCAGCTCCACTTCAAATCCGGATGTGGTGACAAATTACAATGGTCCTCCTGTTAACTTTTATATTTTATTCACAAGATCAGCAAGTACTTTCATATTTTGTGTTTGCAAAATAGTAATTGTTTGCGATGTCTGGATTTGAATGTGTTCTTATGATCAAGGTAACATGTTCTTATGATCGAGGTAACAGGGTACCTGTTTAATGACTATTTCTGTGGATATAGAGGTTTCATTCATAGATTAACTAGTATTAAATTTCTATGTTCATATTATAATCTGTCATTTATATTAAACAGAATGTAAGCAAAGAGTTTTTGTAAAGACCTAGTCAATCTCAATCACAAAAAGTCATCAGTGTAATGATTCATTTTTATTACAGTATATTACAAACTGAAGGTACAGACTTAATAAGCAAGTGAAAAATTGTAAAAATATTACTGCTACCAAAGACGGTGCATTGTATAAAGTTCCTGTTCACTTATTACAAATCATTACAAAAGTACAAACATTATTATAATAATTAATAAAAGAGTTTGTATTACACGCTACACATCGGAATGGTTATCCGATTATTTTATACATATAAATAACTAGACTTTACCAATCAGCGTTCGAAATTCCGGTTACCCGGGAAAATCAAATCTAGCGCCGGACAATCCAAATTATCACTGCCGGCGGACAACCACATATTTTCAAAGTCAAAATCCCACAACTAAGCGTGTTATGGAACAGATGTTTTCATATACATGATACAGTTTGATCCAGCAGTAAATAAAAACTTTTCAACATACAAATCTATACGTGGTCATTTGTCTTTGCTCTCTATACTTTCCATTGGTTGATTCATACTAAATGAACTGCTGCAGTGTGTTGTGGGAAGAACTTCATTATCCTCTAACCACCTCCCTACATGAATAAGACCTGCATTATACCGGGGCCTTATATCACCATATATAATTCTGTTCCAAAATGGACTATTCTGGGACATGCTAGCTGCATGTTATCAAATCGTGTCAAACACTAACATCTTTGTTAGCGTCTACTGATGCCAGATAATTCTTTCAGTATGCAACCGGAGTATCTAGGAAAGTAACATTATGTACTGTATGAAGATTCAAACAATTTCGTCTGTCAACATTGATCATGTTGAACTCTTACACATATAGCGTGACACAGCGCACTCCTACTACTGTGTGCAAAAACCTAGTACATTTAGTCGCTGGAGCACAATTAGGCCACAACGTTGTTCCTTTCAAACCTACGGTCGCCATTTTGGAAAATTAAGGCTGTGGTCAGGTTACGGCAACACAGTTATGGCCTTATTGTGCTCCAACGCCTATAATATAGACCTCGAGTCGGAGCGATTATGCCATCCTCATGGGTTCCGTTCACGACGGTAACGTTGTAGCGCTGAGCGTTTGATGCGACTTTTGTTTCAGGACATTGAAGGAGAGACTCATTAATACAGGAAAATCAAGACAGGATGACCTGGCAAATTACGTACAACGTGAAAGCTTCCTAATGGTAAAAAAGTTGATACCATCGTTTTCTAAGATCAAGGTGATCACAGACTGTTAAATGTACAACATGTGAACGCTATAGTCTCATACACTCAGTCGCCTTTCAACATTATTTGTGCTGATCCATACTCAGGACAGGGTCAACTGCACTGTACCAGTAAGATCTAGCAAGAATTACTTGGATGACCAGGTATTAAGCTTAGAACGTTTGCTATGCCCAGCTTCAATTCTGTCTCAGGTTGTGTGATTTGTTGGTATGGCAGTCGAGTTGAAACTTGTATCATCAGACTCGTATCTGTCTGATCTATATAGTATACCTACAGGTGAAATCAAAATATGCAAATAATTACCACATGTTGAGTCATATTATACCTAAACATTCCGAATTATGGCTTATTTAACATGTTTAGAGCTCTTGTCGATACATCGATCGATGCCCATCGAAGCGCAGACACACGCGCTATGCATAGCGGGTAAAAAGACTGCGAAACGATGTGCGCCTTATAACTTCCGATTGGCACTGCATACATTGTAATTGAAACTACTGAAATGCAACTTTTGACGAGAGTTTTGCCAGTATCTTCATGGTGTTTTATGTCAATTATTTAGGGTCGTGGAGCATTGCACGATAGATCAAGTCAAAAACAACAAAATGTCATTTTAGAAAAGTTCAAATAATATCGAATTTTAATGCATTACTGATAAAAGAGCATACTGAGATCCTATTCGAAGCAAGTGTATAATTATACAGGGTGTCCAAAAATTAACTCCTCATTTTTAAATGCTTATATAACTTTAAAACCAGGATTCGCATGGCAACTATAGACATATGTATTGATAGAGGAAACTTGTAGAATTAATTTGGTACCAAACATGATATATTTGCCACTTTTGAAAATCATTTTTAACGTAAATTACGTCAAACGTAAAAAGCCTACTTTCACACTCAGAAGAAAAACAAATGTGCGAGTCACATGTAGAGGAGGGAGCAATCTTTGAAGACAGGAGAATTATTCATGATCATTTTAATGACCAATTCAGCGAAACAGCTTTTACAATGTTAATACAAAGATTTTTGATTGTGGTTTTGTCTTAATAATTACATAATGCTCATTAAAATGTTTTTGATTTGTCAAAGCGTAACTCTCGCATTATGGTCATCTTTAAATGGCACACAACAGCATTACCCCTTATTACACATTCAAAGTTACACTCACAAGGACATATCAAATTACCTCCTTCTTTAATACCCAGATTATGCTGCTTTGTATTTCAGAATATGTTCTAGATGGCCTCCTTGCAGATTTCAAAAAATTCTTTTACTCTAACGAAAAAGCTCTGGACGTTTGTGCATGCGTTCTTCTTGATCTTCCTGTTTTCACTGATGATGTTCTGTTTCAGGCCAGGAATAGTCCATGGTGTTGGGATGTACTGTCCTTCAGATAACCCAAAAAAGTAATCGAGCAGACTTAAATCATTGGAGTGAAAGGCCCAGGGTTTCTTTGTCTTGAGCAATATGATTGTTCATGAAAAAGTTAATTAATAAAGCCATTCTAAACCGTTCAGCTGTATGAGGCCTCATGTCGTCATAGTGAAGTGGCAGAAGAGTTTCAACACAGTATGGTATATTGGCTCAACCACTTTGAAATTTCAGACATTCTTGCTATCTTAGAAGTTTACTGATTGCATAATGTTTGGTATCAAAAAAATTCTACAAGTTTCCTCTATCAATACATATGTCTATAGTTGCCATGCGAATCATGGTTTTAAAGTTATTTGCATTTAAAAATGGGGAGTTAATTTTTGGACACCCTGTAGTATGGACAATTTCAATTGTTCTTAATGCTGACCACCAGAAACCACCGTTCAGGGGAGTCATACGTACCTGCCACAGATGCGGTCATAAGGCATGCGATAGTAGCAGCGACCAAAGCACGGATACACGTCTGTGAAATCTCGCTCTTTCGTTGAGGCACAAGAGGAATCATGCCACCTAACATTACCCCAAGACTTCCAAGATTGGAAAAACCACATAATGCGTATGTCGTTATTACTTCAGATCGTGTCTTGAAAAAGAAAAAAAGTACAATAGAATTAGGATAAAATTATAGAATTAGCATGCAAATACATACACAATATAATAACAACACCCTTAGTACAGTTTATTGAGGTAACTATTTAGCATAAAACTCTCTTAAGTTTGGGATTAAAAAAAGGAAAATGTCTTCTGTATTGAACCCATATCTACAAAGCCCTTCCCAGCTTGTCAAAGGACGTATTAATAGAGTTATCTTCTTCTTTACGTTTTGCATGCAAGCGGTTTGAAAATAGCTTGAATGCCCCTCTAGTATACGCCGTGCAGCTTGCTCAAGCTGAATCCCGGCCACTTACCACAAACCGAAACTTTTGTTTTGGATCCAGCTTGGGGACCCAAGGATGAGGGAAGAGCGTGAGGCGTAAAAACCTTCCTAACTGTAAGTGGAGAAACTTCAGTGTGAGATTATGCCCTTTTGCAATTAAACAAAATTTTGGATCCTTGAAATGTTGCACCTGCAGTTAATTCTTTAGATCTACAGAATATTCAACAACTTTACATAAAGCATTATCTAATTGAGATAATGTAATGGCACATGCTGAAGAAAATCGCACGACAGAGAGTAGAAAAGTTACATTCCATAAAGCATATTTGAAAGCTTCCTTGTTGATGGCATTTATGGTACTTAAATTAGGTATTCAAACACGCTACAGAGTTGTTCATCGCGAATCAACAACGATGCATCCATGCGTCTGCGTATTTTGATTGCGCGAGAGTGGCTTTAGCCACCGAGCGTGATAAAAATGCGCCGACGCATCGGATGCAGAGTGTTTGAATACCTTTCAACAACGAAAATATTCATGAAAACGTATTAATTAAATTCTAAATGTTCTCAATTGAACAGATATTATAAATAACAGGCTTACTCATCTTCATTAAAATATTTAGGAGAATCTGAAGCAAGGAGCTTCTTTGTGAATGTTTGTTGCTTTGACGTTTTAAATTGTTGTGGATTCATCACGAATCAACAACAGTACATTCCTGTATAAGGAGATACAGTGAGTTGTTGAATGGAGATTATTCCACTCAGGCATTGATCGAGGGGCAAAAACTATGATTGTAAATATTTTTGTCAATTCTACCACTGATTACTTACGATAAACTTAAAAAAACTGGATCATGAATAATGCTGAGTACAGAGACCTTTACCAACAGAAATGACAAGACACCTTGGTACTCACGCTAATTATCAGACGAGTTGGAGCTTCTAGGAGCTAGCTTCTAGGAGCTAGCTTCTAGAAGCAACAACATGATAGAGGTCTATCACAAAATAACACTCTAGTAGGTACAGAAGGCAAGAGAGTTTCCCAAATAAGAGATGATAGTGTTACCATAAGAAGGGATGAGGCCTCAAGTCTCAAAAGATGGGCCGGATATGTCGAAGGGATACTTAATGCAGAACCAGATGAGCTCTTTAATTTATTTGCTGTAACATCTACTGAAGAGATTGATGTTGGTGAGCATCAACCAAACAGAAACGAAGAAATTTTATAACGTCTGCTCCAATCATTTGAAAGTTGGAGTCTTACCATGCTTACAGAGAGCCTGACTCAATATGCGATGTCAGAGGAAAGTCTTACGGGTTACCTTGCCCAACATAAAGCAAATTAATATGCAAGGTCAATGACTTAACAACCTCCGCTGAACAGCATAATTTAAACCGTAGACTGGAGTGGTTTGGCCACTTCCTACGTATGGACAACGAGACGATCCCAAAGATATTGTATCTCTGGAATCCAACCCGTGAACACGGTGTGAACACCGCAAACGAGGACGTCCCGAGACCATGTTGAAAGATGTCATCCAGAAGGACCTTAACTTTCGACGATACCTTTTGATGACGAAGAGGTGGCAGCTCAAGACCGTGCTACTTAGGAATGTCTCTCCGGTGCAAAGATGTACGACGCTGACCGGTAGATATATGCATACTTAACAGATGTTCTTGGACATAAGGATATTAATACACCATTGCCTTTGCGTCAGTCAGAAATCTGATCTTGATTTCGGGAGATAACTCGAAGTTGCTAGAGTATTCCGAGTATATCTATACCACTGTATCAGCGCAGCACATGTTTAGAGGTGAAGAGTTACACATAGATGTGTGTGTCGTGGTACAATGCCATTTTCACACTACTTCTAGCTCACACTTGGAATTGGCTATGTTTCTGAATTTGGTTGAAATCTGGCATCAAAAACGCCAGTTATGGGCTTTTGAAGTGGTATTTTAATTTCAATAATCCAACAGAATAATAATAAACAATTATTGTTTAAATACTTCATTGTTCATTGAACATCCTGAATTTCAATCGCGTTTTAATTTTCAACCAAAACTCGGATTAATACAAATTTGGTACCATGTTAAAGAGAAACAAACAAGCTCCCCAGTGATACCGATAATTCAATTTTGACTTTTGGACCAAAGATGTACCTATCGCTGTACGCGTCAGCATCTTATATGCTCGTGTCGGTAGTTTGAGCACTAATTATAAGATGCATAAGTATGCATAAAGGCAATAACAAATAACTCACCGATATCAAGCCTGCCTTTGCATATTTTGCCAATTGGTCATAAGCAATGAATTCGTTGAGGAATGTTTTAGTTCCAATAAGCTCGGCAACAATGAGACATTCTTCGTGACTACCAGTGCCAAGTAGCCATGCAATAGGATACAACAGGTATCTGCATATCAGCTGTTAAAAAGAAAAGAATAACAGTAGCAGTTAATCTTTAAGCTTAATACTCCAAAAAATTTCGCTTAAAACTTTGGAAAATGCTAGAGACTTACCTCAAATAATATTAATCCATCTTTCTGCTTGTATATATTCTAAATGATTAATTTTATCAAAGCAAGTCAGCCTTGCAATGTTTGAGTGAGGAAAACTTAGGTGAAAAACGAAGTCAGAGAGCCAAGTGAGCAGCCATTTAGAAATCATGAAATGACTATTCTGATTGGTCAAAGTTCAGAATGACGTCTCTTCAAGTACGCAATCTTCGACGAGATTCAGAGAAAAACTCAGTACAAATTAGACCGCTAACGACGATAATGAGTATCACTGAAATAATCGGTACAAAAGGCACACACACATTAAGGCATGCAACCATGACGCAAAATATAAAAGGCGTATCTATGCCATTATTTTCCCGCCAGCAGCCAAGTGGCTCTTGTTTTCTCCTATAACTGGTGTAAAACATTGCGTTTTGTAATATTTTATTGTCAGTTATCAAAAGTAACATATTAAAGTATCCAATAATGCAAAAAAAGTGAAATTCTGTATTGGAACAAACCGCTGGGGTTGGGGTAAACTGTGCCCTTAAATCAAAATTATTATATGGTTAGTTTGTTGGTAGATGACTTCTTCTTTTTTCTTTCTCTCATTTATTCTAATATATAAACCTGAATCTGAAGCAACCTTGACCAGAGTCTGAAATAGTGGTTCTCTTCAATTCTTCCTGAAACAGTGTTTCCTATAGATGGGTGTAATTTTATTTTCATTTTTAGAATACATAAAATAAATTTGTAAATGAAACTAGTTAATTTGCCGTTGCTTGCCGGTTCTGGTTTGTTTATCGGGAATAAACAATCCACAAACCGGCCAGAACCGGCAGACAACCTCCGGCTAAATATTGTAGCAACCCCGTAACCAATATTAAACACATTAGTGCATCGTATTGGTGACATAGGTTCGAAATGCCCAGATTTTATAGCACACAAATGATGTTAAAATCTACTATATCATGATGTTGATAATATCACGGACGATCAAACAAATATGGTTGTAATTACTACAAAATGTGTTGCGTGGGCGAGCACCCAGTCTTACTGTTAAGCCACGTTGTTATCATTTGTCACGCGTTACAGCAAAATGTACCTTAAATCGGAGCTACAAGTGTGTGAATAACACATTCTTAAAAACTAATCAATAATAAAAGTTTTAAGAGAGGGCAATAAACTAAAGCACCTTTGGCCTTTGTTCCATTATTATTTCAACCAGGAACCTAAATGATGGCTTTAATCTACTACCCCCTCTTCAAATATTGATTATTAATTGGTTCTTAAAAGTTTGTTAATCAGATACTTGTAGCTCCGACTTAAGGTACCTTTTGCTGTAACAGGTCTCATTTGCAGTTAACAATGCCAAACCCGAGTAATGTGTTTAAGAATTGATAGGCTTGTACGACATTCAGGTATTAATTAACGCTCTTCTATAATTAATTGATCCTTAAAAGGGTTGCATTCATTGAAAATTAATAAGGATTCGATGCTGTCAGAATTTCAAGTACGTTGCAGGTTTTTATTTTGTAGCTCGATGGACATAAATTATATATAGGCTATTATCATGCCGACTTCTTTTTACCATATTGTTTGAATCATTTAAGTCACAGTCATAAAGTCCCAAGCATGTCATGATGTAATGTAATCTATAATCGGTTCCCGATAATTGTTTTTCATCTATTCATATAGTGCAAACCTTCTACTATTCGTAACTGCTGATACTTGAGAGTTTTACACTAGAATCTGAATGGAGAGTTTTAATGTTGAAAACACAATCTTTACCAAAACCACTATGGACATTTTGATAACAATTATGGAGTCGTCAGTGCATAAAGTTTTTTATGAAGTCTCTCCCTCCTTGTCCAGGGTCCTCCCTCACACACCAAAAAAATGTTTCAAAGAACACATGCGCTCATCACGTTCATAAAGATATATCTTTTAACAACACAGGGGTGTAATTTGTAAAGAGTCCAAACTACTTTGACCACGCCTGTGGGCACATAGTCATTCAATCAAGCACAAGTCAACATTTCAAACATTGCGAAAGCAGCAATAGCTAGGTTGCGCAAACTGTCGTCCGGTCAAACCGAACGGAAAACAGCCTTATAATATTTTGTTATTCATGAAAATTCGCATGGGTAACTCATGAATAACAACATAATTTACGTTAGGTTTGACCAAACGACAGTTTGCGCAACCTAGCTAATATGTCGTTTTGTGCCTCTGATGTATCTTTCAGTAGATTTCATATATGTGGCAGTCCATCCAAAACTAGCCGTAAATACAGCCTCTTGTCGTTTCACTGTTTTAAATATTTGCAAAGACCACGTTATAGGGATTAAAATAACACCTCAATGAACTTAATTTCCAGAAGTCAAGTTATGGTCCCCAAAGTTTGTCAGGGGGTAAAAAGTATAACTGAGATAAACACTCTTAAAGATCAGTAAGCCATATATTTTCTGTTGATTGTCTTAAAAATAATATTGACATTTATTTCATTTGCCCTACCATTTTCTTGAAATGAAACTTTGCTGGTGTTTTGTAGTAAGCACAAGGATTGAGAATCTGTTAAAAAATCAATTCCGGCAAATTACGACCTTTACATGTATTTTCACCTGTAGCACAAAATGAGGTTTCTTGCATTTACGGTTCATACGGGCTGGACAGCCACATTTGGCAAAAGTCATATTT
>JXSR01S014069.1:140165-151730 GCA_000969725.1 Ophiothrix spiculata | reverse complement strand
GATATATTGTTTCCAAACAAGCTGATGCAATTAATTTGGAATAAAATGCTTTAGAAGTATCAAGTTAAAATGTGTTGAAATCCATTAAGTAAATTAATGATTGTTTTACAGGTATAATTATTGTGAACGACAATTTAAAGACATTTATCTCTCGACGATGTCATTTAATAATCCCTATCTTTATAATAAATGCATTCGGGTTTATTCTCAATGGTCTCATAACCGATTAGCTTACGCTTTGCATTGTAATAATGCCCTCTGTAAATAGCGTCCATAGCTTCACTAAGTCCGTGTGATGCATTTTCCAGTAATTTGAATGACTTGTTAATTTTTAAAAAAAGTGAAGACAGACTGACGAAAAATTCTTATATCAAGACTGAAAGTTCGGTTAGGAAAAACGTACTGTATTGCTAATCACTCAAAATGCAGGAGTGCATTAATTTGGTAAGGAGCGAAAAATGTAGTTGCATTACATTTACACAATATTTATAAATAAATATGCAACATGTTTTGTTTTTCAGATCTATATTTTCGAGTTTATAGGGCTTTTAAAAATATTTTTCTGACTCATTAATATTAATGTTAAACATCAACAGCACGGCCGATTAAAAATTTCACTGCTTAAGATCGTAGACGGGAAAGGGAAATTATGCGACCTGCAGTATGATTGAGCACAGTCACATGAAGATTTTGGCAAAAATATGTGTGGCATGTGCCTCCTGTAATCCTACACCCAACGATGAGCTTGAATATACCTGCTCGTCAAAATCAGAATGTGATACAATTTCATCCTTCTACGTTTTCTTACATAAACGTGTAGTCAAACCTTGCAGATATTGCTAAAGCAAATTTGATAAATTTGCTAAAGCAATACACTTTTGGTTCTCATGAAACTTCATGTGTATCATGTCTTTTGGCGATTTTATGACCGATAATGAACGGCTTCCTGTGTTATTAATGATGTCACAATGAGACCTTTTTAATACATAACATTAAATTGTTACGCATGTAAGCAATTTTTACATTTTTTTCTATGTGTTTTAACCAATAAAAAAGCATTTTTCAGTTTTAAGAAATACTTTGAATCTTTCTTCTGTAAAATTCTCCCGGAAAAATATTCTTCTTGTTGATAAAGAAACATAAAGACATTACTTGAGCCAAAAATCTACCCT
This sequence comes from Ophiothrix spiculata, assembly GCA_000969725.1. Lineage (NCBI taxonomy): Eukaryota > Metazoa > Echinodermata > Ophiuroidea > Amphilepidida > Ophiotrichidae > Ophiothrix > Ophiothrix spiculata. The sequence continues at coordinate 150,558 of JXSR01S014069.1, read as the reverse complement.
CGGTATCAGTGCAGTGTAACGTATACAAGTATACTCTGTAAATCTTGAAGTATGCAACAAGTAGCCGATTTACGCACAAAAACCAATATGACCATACGAGGAAGTAAATTAGTCCGTATTTCTCGAATCATAACAACGTACCAAATCTTGCCGAATATTCAAATGAATTTATTTACAATGTTTGTCCATGTGTTAGCAAAAAAATTGGCCCAAAATAATACCAAAATTCTGATGAATTCATGTAAAAATATATTAATACGCAGTGATTTGGCCTTAATCAATCCTAATCAATCATTACTAGTCTCTTACACAATACAAAACCACCAGTTCATCGTGTTTTAGAATACAAGGGATATGCTCTGGATCTTGTAAAAGAGTCTGATTGCTTGTTGCATACTTCAAGGTTTATAGAGTATAGTAGCCAGGTACTAACAGCCCTTCGGCGTTGAAATGACCGACGAAAACAAGGTTTCTGTGACAATGTTATGGTCATGATAAGATAATAAGTAATATTACCTCCGGTGGGAGATTATGTGTCATTTTTGTCTCTTGCAATCTACGTATTATCCAGAGCGTATTATCTGACACGATGTTAGAGGCTAGAGGCATTCTAAACTTACACTATTTTATGTCAATTGTTTTTTCGACTCGTTCTACGGTTTAATGTTTTAGAGTTTAAGATACATTTTGAAGTCCATTCAGTTACATGTTTCATTTTCTTGTTGGAAAATTGAAGTTATTTATGAATTTATATGAGTCCGCTGTTGCTACTTACGAAACTTTAAAAGGAAACTATCATGGACGACTGGTGTTTTATAAACTAATACATTTTGAAATGTTATTTTTATTTTTAATCAGACTACACTCGGTAGATAAACTGTACCGGTGTCACAGCCTGCAATAAAGAACCCAAGTTCTTATATCAATCTCTTTTGATAGAAGTAATCAACAAACCTTTTCGCCAATTTGCAAAAAAAGTAACAAACACCAAATTTCATCCATTTTTGTTTGTACTACTATCTATTTCCCATTCCTATCTTGAATTTTAACATTGGCAAAACGTCTATTGTGTATATAAAAAGGTCAACGTTTCGTAAATTTAATTTCCTAATTTCCACATGCAATAATGCAATGTCATTATGTACTCTCTCCCTGAGGAGTTTTCTCTGTAACACAAAATTAACGAACACACTTTACTTAATCATAAAAGGAGGTTTGTCCGATTTTACAAAATTTAGTTTTCAAAGTCATATGACAAATGACCACTCAAGGGGTCTAAATTTCAGATTTCAGCCAAACCGTTTTGATTTTATGGACAATGTTGTATTTCAGAGCCGCATATACGTTACTGTGTAAAATTAATTATGGTAACCATAATTAGACACGTTTTCATGTATACCTCCTAAACGAACCATAAGTCAGCCGTAAAATTTCACATGGCTTATGAGAAAAATATTAGCAATATATATTTTGGTACCAAAAATTCTCAAAAACTTTGAAAAAAAGTTGAGGCAATCGGACCATGCTCCTTTAAAACGTTGCCTACTCGAACTTGATATATTGTTTCCAAACAAGCTGATGCAATTAATTTGGAATAAAATGCTTTAGAAGTATCAAGTTAAAATGTGTTGAAATCCATTAAGTAAATTCATGATTGTTTTACAGGTATTATAGTGTGAACGACAATTTAAAGACATTTATATCTCGACGATGTCATTTAATACTCTCTATCTTTATAATAAATGCATTCGGGTTTATTCTCAATAGTCTCATAACCGATTAGCTTACGCTTTGCGTTGTAATCATGCCCACATGATAAGTGAATAGCGTCCATAGCTTCACTAAGTCCGTGTGATGCATTTTTCCAGTAATTTGAATATACAGTATCGAGACTTTTGGAAAAACTTACTGTATTGCCAATCACTCAAAATTTAGGAGTGCATTAATTTGGTAAGGAGCGTCATTCATGTTATGTCAAGCTAACCGAGATGTTACAAGAACTCGAACGGCTGGCGTGTTTTTAAATTTTGACCATCACTTTTCTTCCTCACAGGACATTCACTCAAACTTAAGGTGATAACGAAAGTAACATGTTTTTTTCATTGAAAAAAAAAATGATTTGATTCGGAGACAAATATAAAGACATTTTCAATAGGACATTTATGTCATACGACATGATAAAGATAATATGAAATAAGAGTGTGCCTTTAAACCTCCTTTAAGAAGATCACTACTTGGTCTCAATAAATGATACCGTCCATCTCAAACGAAGCCGTAAATGCAGCAAACGTCATTTTGTGCTACAGGTGAAAATACATGTCAAGTTCGTAATTTGCCGAAATTGATTTTATGGCTGATTCCCAATCCTTGTGCTTATACTTCCCAATCTTTGTGCTTACTTCATACAACCGGCAAATTATCATTTCAAGAGATTTTTCTCAATTTTTTGATTTTTTTCATAGTTATTGAGATATTGTCAAAAATTGGTCCAAAAATGTCAATAAATCCTACCGCTGCCACCTTTTTTGGCAAAACATGACGTCACTTTTGACCTATTTTTGGCAATATTTCAAAAACCAAGAAAAAATTTGAGAAATGAGTTCCTAGATATTGCTTTCTTGATTCTAAAAAGTAAAAAAGTTGGACCAAAAACCGTGTTTTTTGGACCTTAGGGTCAAAATTACACAATTTGGTCCAAAAAAGAAATCGCTATCATGCTTAGTATGCAAATTCGCTTCTAGAAATATATACTTCTATTTGGATTTAATGACCGTTGCTGAGTTACAGTGCAAAAACCATCTCTGAAAACGAAGGGTTGACAGGGCCCTTAACAAGATCACTGCTTGGCCTCAATATACACTGGTCTGGCCGGCAATACAGATTGCATATGCAACGATAGGCTTTATAAATGCTGTTATTTCACTAAATATACAAAGTACTTGAAAGTGACTCGTGACACAGTTCGAGTGGTAATGGAATACTACCATTGCAAGAACCCAGTTTCAATTTTGCGCTTGCTAAACCTCAATATAGTGACATGTGTTTTCTTTTTGAGATGTCGCAATAATTCAAAGAAAGATTTATTATGCAAATAAACATTTATTGCACAAATAGCGAAATTCAGAAGAGAAAATGTCTGATTTATCCTATCTTTAAAGGAACTAGTCTAGATTCCACTAAGAAGGAAAAACTTATGGAAATGCTCTAAATAAAGCTTAAAAATATAGTGAAATCACAATTTAATAATGTTGTAAGAGGAATAATTTCATCAACAAATAATTTGTTTGGTCATTGTAGGTTAGAACAATATATTTATAAGATTTGAAACTAGAAACAATGTTTTCACACCATTTGTTGTCTCCGGAGGCATAAATAAGTTGGTAAAGAATCTCTATTTTCTCCAATATAAAAATCATGGAAAACTACTGGTAGGATATATTACTATAAGCATGTTCTATCAATTCATGTAACAAAATATGTAGGTAAAAAACTAGCAGGAAGAAAGTAGGCCAGTCCCTTTAAGTAACAAGATGTAACATGTAATATTCCTCAATTGAAGCCTTTTTATTTTATTTACATGTAACAAGGTTTCAAGAAAAAGTTATAGTGAAAGGTGTCTTGCCGACAGAGAAGATCAGAGCCTAAAGCTAGGATTCCTTTTATCCGTTTGCGGCGCGGTTGCGGTGCGTTTTGCACTGTAAGGGTACTGGTAGTGGTACAATTTATAGCACACGATTGAATAGAGATGAATGGTATCAGGTTGAAAGCTGAGATTCAATTTTGTCCGTCCAGTTTTAATGAGTTTTCATTTCAGCATCTTCTCTAGTTGAAAAGTTTCCGCATGACCAAAACGGATGAATCGCTCCAGGAACCGATTCAAATAAACGCATGGGTTTCCGGATACACTCTTAGAAGGCCGGGATCAAATATACGAGTAGTTTTCGGGATCATTTTATTTTGATCCTTTAAGGATCACTTTTGATCCTTTTGCGGATCAACATATACAAATGGATCAAATTCACAAGGATCATTTTTGATCCTTTTTTAGGATCATTTTATCTTTATCCTTTTTGATTACAATATCAAAGTTTTGATCCGTATTTCTGGTTTACTTTGATACGGAAAGGATGAGCTCATATTTGATACCGCGTTTGGATCCAACGTATCTTTTGTTTCATATTTGAGTACAACCCAATATCCACTACACAGCGGGGAATGTATACAATGGTGTAACATATATAAATACGTTGATATCATCACACAGTCCGGCGTGGTCGAGTGGTTAGATCGTAGGTCTCGTAATTACCAGCAGGTATGAGTGCGGCGTGGGTTCAAACCCTGCTAGCGTCACTTCAGTGTGATGTTTTTTGCAGGTCTTTTTTATAAGAAATATTTGATCCTTTTTCGGATCAAAATTTTTGATCCTTTTTTTGGGATCACTTTGATCCTTAAAGGATAAGCTCATATTTGATACCTAAAAAGGATCAAAATTGATCCTTTTTGTCTCATATTTGATACTTTCTTTCTAAGAGTGTAGCCGCACCGCAAACGGACCGGATAAGAGGAATCACTCTCGTTGAAAACCATTATATCGATTCAAAACACACCGCATGCGAAACGCATGCAGAATCGCATTGAAAACGGACAGTCAAAATTGAATCTCAGCTTCAACTTAATCCTATTCAATCATATGCTTTAAATTATACTACTAGTAGTACCCTTAGAGTGCAAAACGCACCGCATCCGCATCGCAAACGGATAAAAGGAATCCTAGCTTTAAAATAGGTCAACCAATCTGCCTTGCTGTCAAACGATCGATTAGATTTATCTTACTCATCAAACAGACTATCATCTTGGGGAAGACATACTAAGGGGCGCACCATTTGATTCTCAGGGGGGGGGGGGGGAGGGAAGTTTTTTGAAGGGGGGGGAAAAAAAACCTTGCCCCAAAGATGAGTAAGAAAAAAACAACTTTACCCAACTAATTCAAGGCAAAGAAAAACATAAAAAATGTAATAAAAAAACCTTTGCCGCCGAAGGCGGCTAAAAAAAAATGTCGCCGCCTTCGGCGGCTAAAAAAAAATCTTGACTCGACCCCAACTTCCATGCTCCCCCTGAAAATCAAATGGTGCGCCCCTAACTGTGCTTATTTAGAAGACACAACTTACAAATGCAATAAAATTCAATACTATATATTCTTGAGATAGCCATTTAAGGAGCTTCTCAAGGCATTTGTAGAAAGAGTGATGATGCTTTCCGTTCTTTGAATTGTAATGAGGTCAGATGTCCACTGTTGTTTTACATCTATAATGAAAAGTTAAAAATATAAATATTTACTTTACTAATCTTTATGTACCACACAAGCGTCGGTGTTAAGGTACTTTTATTATTATTAAAATCAACAAGAAAAAATAAGATAATCACTTAAAATCACAGTAAGAATGATACTATAATAATGCAAAATAAAATTGTAATATTACCCTCAAGAGTACATGTATAAGCAATGCAAATATGCCATTAAGGGGGAATATGGGATTGGAAGGGCTAAAAATAAAAATTGCAAATTGAAATTCAAGACAAAATTACCTTTCTTTTGCTGTCTGTTTGACAACAATCGGAGCTTCCGTTCAAAAGTTTTGGTCAAAAATGTAACTTCACGAGCGAAATTTATAGTTTTATTTCTTATGTATTTTATTGGTTTTTTTAAGCTGCGATATTTCACTTTTTCGGCTTTAAAATTCTATATCTCAAAATTAGTTTTGCTGTTGATCTTTAAGTTTCAAAATTATTAATGAAAATTCACTCTCTAATTGTGTAATATATAATAACAGCAAAGCAGTGTTTCTAAAATATACAAAAACCTAAAAAATAGTGTTTCTAGGCTAAATTGTCGATATCTCAAAAGTGAATTTTGACGATATGTCATCGCGGCGCGCAAGATTTCTCGAAAACGATTTACCCTAAAGTGATGGGATAAAAGGCAAATTGAAGTATACTAATTGGGCTATAGAATGAATTACCATAGTGCCAATAGCACTATGGGAACATGATTTAAGGGGGGTTCACTAGTCAAATAAGAAAAAAATAATTATTTTTTGCCTTTCTTGACTAGTGACCCCCCTTAAATCATGTGTCAAATGTCAAAACTAAGGCTCATAGATTCGGAAACCCGGAAACTTGATGTATAGACATGACCTATAATCTTGAAAGATTCATTAGGTCATTAACTCATTTGACCTTGGATTGTTGTTACGTAGATGCTCAATCCTATCCTCAATTTGATTAAAACAATAACAAAAACAAACAAACAAAGAATAAGCTTTTATAACAAATTAAGGCAACATATATTATTTAAGTACCCAAGTTCAGACTCATTTTAAGTTAATAGCTATCATTTTAAATTATCAAAGCTATTACTTCACGTATCTGCAATGAAATTGGCACTAATAGGATTCATCTATACAGCTGCCGATAATATCATAAGAAACAGAAATGAAACTCAATTATCCCATGAAGAAGAGGTGTTCATAACAGTCTTCTTACTGGTTTCATGTTTAAAATGTTTCCGGTGTTTATTTTTTTCTGCTACTATCAAAACACTAATGATGTAATGTTCTTGTAATATTAACTGACTTCATTAATATGAGAAGATAGTACTTAAAGGTGCATTGGATGATTTCTTTATGACTTAATTGACTTATTTTTTTTTTCGCGTCCCGTTCGGGGGCGAATTTGTTTTCTTGGAAATTACTGTTTTTTCCCCTATTCCATGTTCAGGGGTGAAATTTGTTTTTCTTCTGCCTATGGAGGGGGGATTTTTTTTCTAAAAACTTCCTGCTCCCCCTGGAAATCTAATGGTGCGCCCCTTGTTTGTAGCATACATAAAGAGTAGAGATAAGCCTTGACTATTGATTGCACTTACAATATCTTCTTTAAGAATGATGATAAGAATATTTTCAAAATGGTTAATATTTTAACGAAATTTTGTCAAAAAGCTCCGAATTTTCAAGAATGGCGTAATTCTACCAATAGATACAATGTTGCACCTTGATGATTCTTTGGTAGTTCGAATCAACTGATCTTATACAAGCTTCGGTCGAGATACGTATTATGGAATTAAAAACGATAATTTATACTTTTAAGGTTATGTGTTTATTTGTTTTTTGTTGGTAACTTTCATTCTACATAATTAGCCTGGACCCAGGCTTGGCTAAAGTCAGTGACTGTATGTTATCACTAATACTATAGATTACCACCATTACTTAGATGTGTATAGCCACCTTCTGAAGAGTGGGAGCCTTCGTGGCTCTTACGAAACAGGCTTGTAAAGCTATGTAGTCTCAAGTTCAATCATTTTATTTGTACTTTTAAGGTTAGTAACATTATTGTTTCGTTGAAATGTTGCCGTTGCTGTTCAATGCTGTCATTGGAAGTCTGTTTTATCATTTGTAATTACTTCACAAGTATATCTTTTACAATCTGCCAGTATCTGAAAAATGACGGATTATCCAAAATGTGTAATTTTTTGAGAATACGAAAGAGCATTTTTTGAAGGAAGAAGTTGACGCCAGTTTGAGCATGTTCCTTAAAAGAAACCAATCGTCAAGACTCTACTTTGTATGTATGCCAAATATTATGATAGTTTGTCAATTGTAAGTATGCAAATTCTAGCAATGAAAATGACATTCGAGCATTTCGTTGTTAAAAAAGAACCGTCACTGATTATGTTATAGCAATCTCCATTTTGGTTTGACAAACCTGGTGTTGATGTTGAACATGTTTAAACATCTCCCTTTAAATTTTTCCGTGAGAAAAATACATGTAATCTATTTAAGAATTTCTAGAATATAAAAGAGAAAATTCGACGTCAACAAAGAATGTGATTGACTCATGCTGTTATGTAACTGTACCATCTGGTTATGAATTAATAATTGGGTGAGATGGATTCTGAGGGCTGTGTTGAGATTGTGAGCATCGGTGAATGTGTCTGAGAGAAAATGCATGAAATCCAATTATGTTCATGCTTTTGTAGTTTACATTTTACAAATTAAGAAACATGAACTCGGAACAAACTGTGAAGATGAAATATCTTGTGAACATGGTGAATGGAAGAATGTCGTATCTAAATTTCAGTTAATTTATCTCCATTGCTTCCAACCCATTTTTTGATGTAACGGAATTTCAACATTTTAAAAATTTGTAGCATCTATACTCTATAAACCTTGAAGTATGCAACAAGCAATCGAACTCTGTTTACGAGATCGATAACATAGCCCTTGTATCCTACAACATTGTGTCAAAATGGCTTCCACTGACACAACATCAATCAGTCTTATTAAAAAGGATCATTTCTGAAAAAACTTTTTTTCCTTCAGAAGATCACTGCTTGGCCTCAATATACAACGGTCTGGCCGGCAATACAGATGCATATGCAACGATAGGCTTTATAAATGCTGTTATTTCACTAAATATACAAAGTACTTGAAAGTGCCTCGTGACACAGTTCGAGTGGTAATGGAATATTACCATTGCAAGAACCCAGTTGCAATTTGGCGCTTACTAAACCTCAATATAGTGGCATTTGTTTTCTTTTTGAGATGTCGCAATAATTCAAAGAAAGATTTATTATGCAAATAAACATTTATTGCACAAATAGCGAAATTAAGAAGAGAAAATGTCTGATTTATCCTATCTTTAAAGGAACTAGCCTAAATTCCACTAAAAAGGAAAAACTTATGGAAATACTCTAAATAAAGCTTACAAATATAGTGAAATCACAATTTAATATGTGATGACTCACCCCGAAAGGGGGGGGGGGACTTTGCAGATGATATCAATTTTGAATTTTATCATGTCATCTGTTACAACATTTTCTAAGCTTTAAAATGATACCTTATTTGTTGAAATTGATCAAGGCGTTCATATTTTACAACAGAAAATCTGCTGGAAATTCTTATTATTTTCTTTATTTTTTGCTACCTATTTTCACCAGTATCTTAAAAAGTTGTTTTGTCGCAAAGTCCCCCTTTTCGGTGTGAGTCATCACATATATGTTGAAAGAGGAATAATTTCATCAACAAATAATTTGTTTGGCCATTGCCGGTTTAGAACATATATATTTATAAGATTTGAAACTAGAAACAATGTTTTCACACCATTTGTTCAAAAATTTTAAGTTTGTAAAGAATCTCTATTTTCTCAAATATAAAAAAAACTGGTAGGATATATTACTATAAGCATGTTCTATCAATTCATGTAACAAAATATGTAGGTAAAAAACTAGCGGGAAGAAAGTAGGCCAGTCCCTTAAAGTAACAAGATGTAACATGTAATATTCCTCAATTGAAGCCTTTTTATTTTATTTAAACATGTAACAAGGTTTCAAGAAAAAGTTATAGTGAAAGGTGTTTTACCGACAGAGAAGACCAGAGCCTTAAAATAGGTCAACCAATCTGTCTTGCTGTCAAACGATCGATTAGATTTATCTTACTCATCAAACAGACTATCATCTTGGGGAAAAGACATACTAACTGTGCTTATTTAGAAGACACAACTTACAAATGCAATAAATACTATACCACGTGAATCAAAAAAATTGTGCATGGATCAAAACTGATTTTGACCTTGATAAAACCACAAAATCACATATTTCATGTTATTATAGTAAAGTAAAATTAATCAGCTTTCAAATGCAGAAAAAATGATGGAAATCGGACGAAAAATAAAAAAGATATGACCAATTTGGTAAGTACGTCTCTTTTTCTTCCATTCCAATAGGATTTACACAGTTAAGCAAGCTATTACATATCACAATTATGGGTTATGGCATTATGATAAAAGCTAAGAAGTACTTTTACAAAATTGGTCATATCTTTTTTATTTTTCATCCGATTTCTATAATTTTTCTGCATTTGAAAGCTTATTAAATCTGCTTTACTACATTATCAAATTTTTGATTTGGTGCTTTAATCAAGGTCAAAATCAGTTTTTAATCCGTGCACAATTTTTTTTGATTCACGTGGTATATTCTTGAGATAGCCATTTAAGGAGCTTCTCAAGGCATTTTAAGAAAGAGTGATGAAGCTTTCCATTCTTTAAATTGTAATGAGGTCAGATATCCACTGTTGTTTTACATCTTTAATGAAAAGTTAAAAACAGAAATGTTTACTTTACTTTTTTTAACTTTATGTACCAAAACACAAGCGTCGGTGTTAAGGTACTTTTATTATTAAAATCAACAAGAAAAATTAAGAGAATCACTTAAAATCACAGTAAGAATGATACTATAATAATGCAAAATAAAATTGTAATATTACCTTCGAGAGTACATGTATAAGCAATGCAAATATGCCATTATGGGGGAATATGGGATTGGAAGGGCTAAAAATAAAAA
>JXSR01S014069.1:106236-118193 GCA_000969725.1 Ophiothrix spiculata | reverse complement strand
GGGGGGGCACTCAACTTTGAAAGTGGTAGGTATGTCAGACGCGAAGCGCCGAAATTGGGGTCTGGTGAACTGATTTTCTGTAAAAAGTTGACCTTTGAAACCGATTTTTGGGGGTCTAGTGAACTGAAATTTTGGCCAAAAATAGCCTCCGGAGCAGAAAATTTTCGCAGTAAGAGTTAAATTTTTGTAATTTTTCTCAAAAACGGGGTCAAAAGAACTGAATCATGCTGAAAATTTGGATCTAGTGAGCGGCCTGGCGGCCTGAAAAAGGGGGTCTTGACCGCCGGACATATATACCCTGCCCACATATGTGAGTGCCCCCCGGCCAACGCTTTAGGTAAGAGCCTTCAATATCTTTTGAACAAGTATAGAGACATTTGAAAGAGTATTTTAGAATTTCTGAATGTTTCTGATTTAGATGGAGGAATTGCATTGTGGCATTTAAATCAGCACCTGAAAATGACACAAAAAAAACGTTATTATATTATTACAGAAATCATTGTTATTGCATAAGTCGTTGTTGTATTAATGTCAAAACAAAATGGCCCGTATTCCAGAAAGATGTTAAGCTAAACCACGGTTTTAATTCACGTCAACTGCACGGCTCACTTGAGCTGATCCGCTTGAAAGCTGCAACGGTGCATATCATTCATGGACAGTTGATGTTCAGTTTAACCGTGGTTTAGCTAAACACCTTTCTGGAATACGGGCCATTAATATGTTTAATAACTTTATAATTATGGAAAATTAAGTCTAGAATGATGTATTCTGTTTTAAGGTTTAACAACTTGCTTTTTATCTCATAATAATACGACCATATTTTACCATAGTCATTTAAATGCCTGGAAACACTTTGTACATTGATACCCTATCTCTCATCATTGTTCAATTTGGCGGTAAAAACTAAACGAGTGATGTCAGTCAACAGAGATGTGCTGATTTGTATATACATGATATGTGACCCTTCATCCCATACAAGCCGTTATTGCAGCCGCTTATCATTTTCATTTTTTTTAGATATTTGCAAAGACCATGTTATAAGGATTAAAATGACACCTCAAGGAATTTCACTCGATTTCCAGAAGTCAATTTATGGTCCGCCAAAGATGCAGGGAGGAAAATTTATAACTGAGAAAAACGCGTTTAAAGATCAGTAAGCCTATATTTCACGTTGGTAATACTCAGAATATACAGATGTGTTTTATATTTCCGATTGTATTTTGAAAAGAAATTTTGTAGGTGGTTTAAAGTAAGCATAAGGAAAATGAGACGATAAGGAACCCGAGTAAGTTAATGATTCATCTGGCCCGTCAAGGGACATAACAGTATCGAATAAACCATACGATCAACCTGTTTAACATTGACCAATCCTCATTAAACGGATCCCAAAGTCATGAAGGGAGTCCAAGAGATCCTTATTATTATCATGTGATTTTTTAGCCATTTCCATTCAACATTTTCTCTGTAACATCACCAATGGTAAATTTTTAAACCTAACAAATCAGACCACAAAGATTTTTAGGGTCTTTACAAAATATGCGATAATATTTGAATCAGAGATCTAAATAACACAAAACAAAACTCTGGTAAAAACCAATAGTATAGTCTGTTATAACTATTATAAGAATAATTGTTCAAAATTGTACCTTGCTTGAAAAAAAAATCAGAAAAAAAAATTGTAAAAGTTCGTTGCGTTTTAATTGGGACGCCCTGTTTTCGGTGCAGTCTGTGGCAACTTGTGTACTATGGCGTGAGTAGTGCTTACGTAATTCATTTATCATCACCGTAATGTCCAAGGGAACCTCTTATCAAATTACGTACCAAGGTAATAGAATTCCAAGAGACTTGCTAGCAATGTAGATTTGCATCACTGTCTCTTACAGGGGGCCATTTTGTGGAGCTAAAATGGACAGAAAACAACAACAAAATGACATTCTCTAATTTATTCCTTCTCTCAGAAATCTTGCGCAACACGATTGTTTTGATTCTGATTCTAGTGCAGTATCAGAAAGCATCATTTTTCTGATTCGCTAAAGCTATTGATCAGGTTCTATAGATTGTTCAAACAGAAAGTTCCGAGTCAAAGAAAACTTGTATTAGAAATGCTTACAAATGTTTATTTGTTACATTATATATTATTCAAAAATAGATCGATCACTTTTGATCATTTAAAATCGTTTTATATGAATTTTTGATGAATATCTGGACGTTTCAAGTAAATATCTGCTTTTGTTTCATTTTATAGAAAGTCAAACCTTTAAACAATTATGCTGACCTAAATAAAACATTAATCATATTTAATGTACCATTAATGAACACGAAAAGACATCAATTAGATTCTGGTTCCCTTCTCTAGTTTTCTAAAACGGTATGCTGACCTGAATAAATAAGGCAAATATTAAAGTGAAAATCAAACCAAATGTTCTGTTTAGTTTATATAATATAAACCAAATTTGTAAATACTAAATCCGAGGCTCATTGTCCGATTAAGTGTGCAACTTTGCCGTTTTGGTGTCGCTCATGTTCGTGTTACTGGTTTAACGTTGTTAAGCCTATTACAAATAATTTGAGTGGTCTAGTTGATACATTAGAGTCACATTAGTAACATGTGTGAAGCTAAACATTTTAGCATGCCAGGAAAGTAGATAACGATTAATCTGAAAATGCAAAATCGTTACTTTTCCCCATGTCGCCAGCCATACTTTTTATGTTTTAAGTGCCCCCGTTCCTAAAATATTCGGGCATATCAAACGCAATGCACGCTATTTAACAGCCCGTAATAGGTATTGATAATGACATATAAAGTGTAATTATATTAAGTATTTGATATGGCATAAGAGCTTTTTAAAGCATGTCGCCAATATTGCAAACAGATTCGAAGTAGATTCTAAAATCGATAACAAAGTGTGAAAATGAATTTGTTGATGGATGATTCCGCATTAGGTTTATCAAGTAAACTTCAGCGTTGAATAACATATATGTTATATAGAATTATATATTTACAGTAATGATTTACAAGGATATTAATATCAAAAAAATACTTATGTGACTGTCACGTCGCGACAGATACGAAACGCACATTTTGCTGCCTTCTCGCAAAACGCGGTACACTATGAGCGAAACAGTGTAGTATGTGTAGAGCTCCTAATTTAGTGTAAAGATCAAGTTTGTAAGAAAACTAATTTTCTCAATAATGAATATTAAAAGAAAGATTCAAGCAGATACGAAACGACAGATAGGAAATTTAGGAATAGGGAATACAATGGTTAAAAAATCAAGTATGTTTAAAACATCTCCCATGCACATTTTCTTCTTCAGAAACCATAAGAGTTTATGATTTTGTATGTTTTTTCATGAGTTATTAGTAGTCGAAATTTCAACATTTCTCTAACCAAAGTTGCACGGTTTATCGGAGAAATGAGCCCGTTAGAGTTGGATGATCAACTCTATTGTACATTTTTTCTTGGCCTTTTTTTTTGTTGAGAACTATTTGTTCTCTCACATTACCTAAGTACTGGTGATACTGACGGATGGATACGTGACATAGTTAAGTCGTTATAAGGCATCTCCGCCTCCTCCTGGCTGGTACAAGGTGTCTTTCCATTAAGTAGAGTGTTTTAGTAGCCTGGGACAATTTCTAGGCTACTTGTAAGCAAAAAACATTTTAATCAGGTAACGATGTAATCAACTGATATTGAAACCAGGTTGTAACACACTTTGTATTGAAGCAAGTCTGCTAACAACTTCCTGACGCTGCCTTATATTCATGCTAGTTAAAACGAGGGGAAACGGAGACTAGCGATTTCGTGCATCAGAAGAAATCGAGGGACCTGAATGTCAATTTTGATTCAGCCAGGAGTCAAAATGACAGATGTAAAAAAAAAAAAAAGGAAAAAGAAAATGATCAGAAAAAGAAAGAAAAAGGAAATGGGTATTTCACATACTTTAGTACCTTTCCAGTGTTGTAGTGATATGCAAACAGGGTAAGTTTAATTTTATATAAAACAAACATACAAACAATCTTGTAGAAATACATTCGGGACTTCAAAGACTCGTCATTTGCTCGAAGTTGTCTACTATTATCTGATATTGAAAGAAGGCTCTTCTGTCAAATCATTTGTACGTGTACTAAGCATTAACCCTCGTCTATCCAGGGGTTGCTGTTGTTGCAAACCCCTATATTTTTCCCCTTCGCATAAAAACACAAAATCATCCAATCCTAGGCATTTACGTAATCTTCCATTGCGGTCATCTTAATGAAACAATTGGGAGGGGGTGCCACCTAAGGTGGGGAAGGGTAGACGGTCACCGTAGACCGTCAAAGTATTAGGGTTTGGCGAGGACCCGGAAATTTTCAAGTCGCCATTTTGAAAAATATATGCAAGCTAAGAGCTGTGAGGCTCAAATTTGCAGATTATGTTAGAATTATCGCTTTCCTTCTTTTTTTTGAAAGCAAAAACCCCGATGAAACTGTCATATCTAGAACTTTAATAGCAAAATTTTGATTTAGGTGGCCATTTTTCCCAAAATCCTGATTTTCCGATTTGGAAGTACTTTATGACGTAACACCCCGGTAGAGTTTTAATGATCTTGGTGAACTTTTCAATTTATAAACAACATAATGAAAATAAAAGAAAACTCAATTTTTTTCAAACATGTACCAAGGTAAAGATTAAACTATAGCGCTGAAAACTACCTTATACTTTCTAAATCACATCTAAGCCACTAGCAATACACATCGATGCATTTAAAGACAAATCCACTGACATTTTTATTTGAGAGAGCAGAACTTGCCGGCGGTTACGATTTATTGCTATTATCTACTTGCAAATGTCTTTCAAATGTGGCAGCGGACCAAGAATTTTTGATCTCTTATTGCATTTGACTTGTCATGTTATTATAGCAATTTTATTTCATTTCTATATATTATTATCTAGCAATTTGATTATCAATATAATGGTGACTTTGAGAGCGTTAATACAGAAATGTTGTTGATAAATTATTATATAATCAGTCATACGTCACGAGTTGATGTGCACAAATAATTATTCTTTCCGTCGCAGGATCGATATTTAGGTAAATCCATGTTATCGGTCAGAATGTGAAACTAGGGACCTTCGGTAATGTAAGGGAGTTATGAGGGTATGATAACGTAAAACGCTTTTTAAGTTTTTGTAGACATGTTCTAAGATTTGTTTTGTGTTTCAACAAATTGATACAGTAGCTCAGTTGGAAGCGTATCGCCACCTCTCCTTGGAAATCTGCAAGTTAAAATGGTGGGTTTTCATCTAGACTCGAACTTGGCACGCTTTGCACTCTAGTCTAATTGTCACTATGTCAAGCCACAGAACACGCGCTTCCACGGCATAACTAACTTGGCGTATTTGGCGATTTTCCTAACTTTGTGGAAACTGGTATTTGTAGCGTTCGGGTTAGAAAAGGGAAGTCTACAGTTCAAATCCTGGTCGAGAACTTGGATTTTAAAGTCTTAAGCTTGACCCCGAGGGAAAGAATATTTATTGACACACGTGTCACATTCTGAGGTAGTAGCTGCACATTTCTATTTCATTTTACTTTTTTCACTTTATGGTAGAAAAGAGAATCGCGGGCGACAGCAAGACGCCTATAGATTATGCTTTGCTTTTATGGTATCTAGAATCGATTGCTCAGATGGTAGTCGTTGGTGCTTAATCATGTTTAGACGGGAGGTGTTTGGTTCAAATCCCGTCTGAAAACTTGAATACTTTTTTTTAATTCTTGGACAAGTGATAGAGAGAGGAATATATTGTGCCGCGATCAGGGGGAATGAGTCACTTGTCGGCAACCACATGTTACTGGTTTTCTAATGTTAGTCACACAGTCATTACCAGCCTCTGATTAATTGTCCATTGTGTACAAGTCCTTGAGTAAAAGGCCATTGAATAAATCAACAACAATCCATTAAACAGATTCACACATCAAGATGAACATACTTCATTGTGCACATGTCATTGATTATTAAACCCATTGAAAAAATCAATACTAGCCCATTAGGCTCACCAGAACAAAATTGTATAAAACCAGTAACATGTGGTTGCCGACAAGGGACTCATTCCCCCTGATCGCGTCAGAATTATTGAATCATCAAAACTGCAATTCTATCGTTATCAGACCAATAAAAAAGCCTGGAAAATGTGATCGATAAAGACAAATTCGTCATTAATAATTATGTATTATCATTTACAAATGTCTGGATAAATATTGCCGATTACTGTTCAATTGGAAAATATTCTACTCTAAATTGCAACACTGATATAAGTATGAACATCCAGCAATATCAACAATAAAATTCTCATCAAAAAGACATATTCAGCAATAACAGTAATGCTGCAAACGTGAACAGTTTGACAGGTTGTATTGCAACCATTCACCGCCTAAGGTAACTGTCAAGTTTCTTTTGATGGGGAACCTGATAAAGCCATGAAAGGAATCCTTCACTACACATCGTGTCACTTGTTTCAAAACTTGGTTTGTTTTGGTATAAGATGTGCAATATATGATGTCAAGAAGGGTTGAACAAAAACATTGTTTCACATACTATGCTGAGGTCAATCTAAGAGTAGGTAAACATAAAACGGGATTAAAATAACATCTCAATGAACTTAACTCGATTTCCAAAAGTCAAGTTATGGTCCGTCAAAGGTTGTCAGGGAGTAAACTGTATAACTGAGATAAACGCGTTCAAAGATCAGTAAGCCCTATATATTATCTGTTGATTGTCCTCAAAATATATAGTTATTATTCCATTTTCCGATCATTTTCTTGAAATGAAACATTGCTGATGGTTTGAAAGTAAGTACAAGGATTGTGATTTTGTCAACAAATCAATTTCGGCAAATTACGACCTTGACATGTATTTTCACCTGTAGCGCAAAATAAAGTTTGTTGCATTTACGGCTTGTTTAAATTTGAGATGGACGGCCACATATATCAAGCTTTAATATCAAAGATGGTTTTCAATATCAGTGAAATAAAACAAGCAATTGTAATTTAGATATATCAAGAACCTTTTCGCCCTGATTATACTCATAACATTGGTTGTCCTTTTTGTCTAGCAATTTGATTATCAATATAATGGTGACTTTGAGAGCGTTAATACAGAAATGTTGTTGATAAATTATTATATAATCAGTCATACGTCACGAGTTGATGTGCACAAATAATTATTCTTTCCGTCGCAGGATCGATATTTAGGTAAATCCATGTTATCGGTCAGAATGTGAAACTAGGGACCTTCGGTAATGTAAGGGAGTTATGAGGGTATGATAACGTAAAACGCTTTTTAAGTTTTTGTAGACATGTTCTAAGATTTGTTTTGTGTTTCAACAAATTGATACAGTAGCTCAGTTGGAAGCGTATCGCCACCTCTCCTTGGAAATCTGCAAGTTAAAATGGTGGGTTTTCATCTAGACTCGAACTTGGCACGCTTTGCACTCTAGTCTAATTGTCACTATGTCAAGCCACAGAACACGCGCTTCCACGGCATAACTAACTTGGCGTATTTGGCGATTTTCCTAACTTTGTGGAAACTGGTATTTGTAGCGTTCGGGTTAGAAAAGGGAAGTCTACAGTTCAAATCCTGGTCGAGAACTTGGATTTTAAAGTCTTAAGCTTGACCCCGAGGGAAAGAATATTTATTGACACACGTGTCACATTCTGAGGTAGTAGCTGCACATTTCTATTTCATTTTACTTTTTTCACTTTATGGTAGAAAAGAGAATCGCGGGCGACAGCAAGACGCCTATAGATTATGCTTTGCTTTTATGGTATCTAGAATCGATTGCTCAGATGGTAGTCGTTGGTGCTTAATCATGTTTAGACGGGAGGTGTTTGGTTCAAATCCCGTCTGAAAACTTGAATACTTTTTTTTAATTCTTGGACAAGTGATAGAGAGAGGAATATATTGTGCCGCGATCAGGGGGAATGAGTCACTTGTCGGCAACCACATGTTACTGGTTTTCTAATGTTAGTCACACAGTCATTACCAGCCTCTGATTAATTGTCCATTGTGTACAAGTCCTTGAGTAAAAGGCCATTGAATAAATCAACAACAATCCATTAAACAGATTCACACATCAAGATGAACATACTTCATTGTGCACATGTCATTGATTATTAAACCCATTGAAAAAATCAATACTAGCCCATTAGGCTCACCAGAACAAAATTGTATAAAACCAGTAACATGTGGTTGCCGACAAGGGACTCATTCCCCCTGATCGCGTCAGAATTATTGAATCATCAAAACTGCAATTCTATCGTTATCAGACCAATAAAAAAGCCTGGAAAATGTGATCGATAAAGACAAATTCGTCATTAATAATTATGTATTATCATTTACAAATGTCTGGATAAATATTGCCGATTACTGTTCAATTGGAAAATATTCTACTCTAAATTGCAACACTGATATAAGTATGAACATCCAGCAATATCAACAATAAAATTCTCATCAAAAAGACATATTCAGCAATAACAGTAATGCTGCAAACGTGAACAGTTTGACAGGTTGTATTGCAACCATTCACCGCCTAAGGTAACTGTCAAGTTTCTTTTGATGGGGAACCTGATAAAGCCATGAAAGGAATCCTTCACTACACATCGTGTCACTTGTTTCAAAACTTGGTTTGTTTTGGTATAAGATGTGCAATATATGATGTCAAGAAGGGTTGAACAAAAACATTGTTTCACATACTATGCTGAGGTCAATCTAAGAGTAGGTAAACATAAAACGGGATTAAAATAACATCTCAATGAACTTAACTCGATTTCCAAAAGTCAAGTTATGGTCCGTCAAAGGTTGTCAGGGAGTAAACTGTATAACTGAGATAAACGCGTTCAAAGATCAGTAAGCCCTATATATTATCTGTTGATTGTCCTCAAAATATATAGTTAT
Source organism: Ophiothrix spiculata (assembly GCA_000969725.1). NCBI lineage: Eukaryota > Metazoa > Echinodermata > Ophiuroidea > Amphilepidida > Ophiotrichidae > Ophiothrix > Ophiothrix spiculata. The sequence goes on along the minus strand of JXSR01S014069.1, from coordinate 109,258 downwards.
TATTCCATTTTCCGATCATTTTCTTGAAATGAAACATTGCTGATGGTTTGAAAGTAAGTACAAGGATTGTGATTCTGTCAGAAAATCAATTTCGGCAAATTACGACCTTGACATGTATTTTCACCTGTAGCGCAAAATAAAGTTTGTTGCATTTACGGCTTGTTTAAATTTGAGATGGACGGCCACATATATCAAGCTTTAATATCAAAGATGGTTTTCAATATCAGTGAAATAAAACAAGCAATTGTAATTTAGATATATCAAGAACCTTTTCGCCCTGATTATACTCATAACATTGGTTGTCCTTTTTGTCTCGCTATTTTATAATATTTTGCACGTTTCTCGTGATGTTCAAGGCAATTAACAACAACGGTATGTGTATTGCAAATAGAAAAATGTATGAAGATGATAAACTTGGCCAGTGCTTCTTTAACCTAAACAAATGGAATTTTTCTTGAGGCGATGTCAGGATAGTTTTCTGCTTATAAAACCTCGAGCTTTTTGTTATATCACCTGCAATATGTTAACTTGTGACTTTTATAAACACGAGAGCTTGTGTCTTCTCTTATCCACTTACGGACTGTCACGTCTACAGGTGAAAGACGGGAAATGTACGTATGGGTGAGATACCTCGATTGAAAGCAACGGCATTTTAATTTACAGCAAAATGCATTATATTTGACATTAATATTTGGCTGATGATATTTAACTAATATTTTGGGTCTTTGCAGGTTTGTTTGTTTTTTGCTTGTTCGCGATTTTTTTATTTTTTAAAACAAACTTTGCATACTTATAAATTTAGTAAAATGAATTCTAGCAATCATTTCAGCTCTATTTCCATACAGTTTTGCTATTTATACATGCAGCTTATAAAAAATTGTCCTAAAGGTTGCGAGCAGACTATACTTTTTTAACGCCTGAAAAAACATGATTGACTCATTTATTTTATCGAATATCCAAATTCATTTGAAAAACAGATTATACATGAAAATCAACATTTTTCTAAACCAGAATTCCGTGCATACCTACTCACAGGCATACTCAAAGACAAACATCAAACTAAACACGAAACAACAAGATCATCACGCCTGTTTGATAAACAGAAATTTAAAGAAACATGTAAACCTTGAAAACGTACGTGAGTCAGAGAAATGTACTGCAAATTAAATCGAACTTATAGCAAACAAATCTAAATTTAAATTCAAGGTGTTATTCCCGTCACGACAAAGTCTGTGTGACTACAGCAAACATACACATCATTACATTACAATCTACGCGACTTAAAGAAATCAACCTCTATATATCGTGAATTACAAAATGGTTTACATCGCTACCTCGATGTTATTAAAAGGGTCTTAAAAGCATTAAAAATCCCAGAAAATCACTTAACGTAAATATATGCTCAGCACCGGGTTACCAAAACTTCAATTTATTGTGCTGTAGCATTTTCTAGCTACCGCAATGCCCCAACGTGAGGTTTGTCTCAAACACCCATTTATTCTTTATTCTGTTAATGTATTCTTTGTGAAAATATGTGTACTAAGATAATTCATTTATATTGTCACTTTAACCCTTGTTTCAGCAACATATTATACGAAGGTTACAACCCTCCCCCTCATTTTTTTGTTTGTTTTATAGTGAAGCCCCCATAGAATTCTTTAAAAATAACTATACATGATGAACTTAGAGGTACAGTGAGTCATTTAGTGCTACGTCTAAGAAATTGTTAGAGTCAGAAAAAAAAAAATGGTAAGGGGGGTTAATACAACCACTTCCTTCGTGGAACTAGGGTTGGTTATAATGTCCATGATCTGATGGCGAAAGAATGGCATTCATTGTTTTCGTCACTCACTGTTTGAGCGTAGGGTTCATTATTTTAAGATCCCGGTTCGAACGTCGCGTTGTTTCCTTGAGCAAGATACGTTTATCTTATTTGTCGCATGGGTCGGACTCCATTATTCATTCATTTATCATCAAGTAGGGGCCTATGCCCAAGGAAGCTCTTGTCAACTTCAGGAGGAGACGGAGATGCCCTGTTACGCCTAGCTAGGTCACGTGCCAAAGCCAAATACTCTCTAAATGTAAACGAGTGAAAATTTCACTCCCCAAAAGAGTGAAATTCTTATACACCACTCAGAAAAGAGTGGTTTTGTATGTTAAACAGCAAATTTCCACTCACAAAGAGTGAAAATCACTCGTTTGAGGAGTTAAACGAAGGACAACTCGAAAAAGAATTGTCCTTCGTTTAACTCCTTAAACAAGTGGAAATTCACTCTTTTTAGAGTGATTTTCACTCTTTATGAGTGGAAATTTGCTGTTTAACATACAAAACCACTCCTTTCTGAGTGGTTTATAAAAGTTTCACTCTTTTGGGGAGTGAAATTTTCACTCGTTTACATTTAGAGAGTATAACCATATTGTACCAGTAACCAAAGCATATCTTATTTGCTCGTAAAGTTGGAATAAAAATATTTTTACTTACTGTCTACCTTTTTATATAAAGGTCAATTTATGATGAAAATATCTGGAAACTTATGTTGCTTTTGGTCTTGGTCAGATTTAATAGGAAATCTTGTTGGGTTTGAAATGGAACTCCGAATGTGATCAATTTTCTCATGTACTGGTAAGGCGGATATGACATATTCAAAACCTTTTAAGATGTCATATACCGCCGGGAACAACTGTCCACGTTCACCACAACCCTGTTTTTGTAAAGTGACCGGCGTTGAAGGATCATTTTGTGTTTCCTACCAAGCATTCTCTTGGCGCAGTCAAGCGTGTCCAAGACATTCAATCACCTGCTTATCACTCTATTACATATAAACATCCCATATTACCACTCAACTTGAGTAGATAAGTGACCTTTACCAAGGAGGGGTCAAATCAAATTTGACCTAAAAGTCACTTTTTACCCATTTTTGTTGTTGCCCCCTTACCAGAACATGAGAAAATTATCAAATTCGGAGTTCCATTTAGTCCAAGAGTATTAGTTTTAACATGGACATTTTTGGTAACAAGCTGA
>JXSR01S014069.1:90415-104471 GCA_000969725.1 Ophiothrix spiculata | reverse complement strand
AAAACCATTTTCCATCAATATCCTGATGAAAAGTATGGTGTTTGATGCTGTTTAAAAGTAGTGTAATCCATTTAAAGCGCATAAAAATGTATTTTAGCGGCCATTTTTGATCTCTGTGCAGACGCCATTTGGAATTCTAAGCTTGTTAATAGCCTTATTTAGGGACAAATATACCTGTTGTAACTCTCAAAACAATTTTTATCAAATATCTTGAAAAATATAGTTAATTTGATGCTGTTACAAAGTCGTTTAACCCATTTTTATCGCATTTAAGCATATTTTGGCAGCCATTATGGATCTTAGAACTGGCGCCATTTGGAATTTTAAGCTTGTTAACAGCCTGATTTGGGGATAAATATATCTGTTTGAACTTTCAAAACTACTTGCCAATAATTATTTCAAACATTTATTGTTCTTGATTCTGTTTTTAACTTCGTTTTAGCTCATTTTTTGCATTAAAACATATTTTGGCGGCCATTTTGGACCTCAGTATTTGTGCCATTTTGAATTTTAAACATGTTAACTGCATAATTAGGGGACAAATGATCTTGTTGTCCTAAATGTCATTTTCTGTTGATTATTTTATGATAATTGATGTGCTTGATGCTGTTTTTAAGTCATTTTAACACATTTTTGTGTATTAAAACATACTTTGGCGGCCATTTTGGATCTTGGTACGGGCGCCATTTTGAATTTTAAACATGTTAACATCATAATTAGGGGACATATGATCTTGTCGTAGCCCTGAATGTCATTTTCTTTACATTATTTATGATAATTAGCATTTCAAAGGATATTTTTGTGAATTTTAGTTAAAATATGCTATTTCGGCGGCCATTTTGAATTTGAAACATGCATATGTTCTTATTTTTAGTCAAATATGTTTGCTACAGCTCCAGAAGTAATTTCCCGATGATAAGTTTGAGTGTTAAGTGGTTTACGATTAGTTTTAAAGCCATTTTAATGAAAGTATGTTATTTTGGCGGCCATTTTGGACGCCATCTTGGATTTCGGAAAATGCCTAAAGGGGATTTTCGGGGACTTTTTACCAGAGATTCTACACATATTTCTGCATCTATTCTGAAAAAATCAGCTTGTTACCAAAAATGTCCACCTTTTTACATATATGAGCTAATACTCTTGGACTAATTTTACTCCCTACAAGATTACTTATCAATCTGACCAAAACAGCATAAGCTACCAGATATTTTCATCATAAATTGACCTTTACATAATAAATATTGGTAAAAATATTTTTATTCCAACTTTATGAGCAACCGTGTATAAGGCTCTGCTGTGTTGTTATCCACTTGTTGTAGATATAATTTAATAAAGGAATAAGCCCTGAAGACTTGCCATGCAATTCCATGCCATGTTGTTATTACGTTACTGATAAACTGGACAACTGGCGATATGGGCGTTCTAAACTAACATTCCCCTTCTATACCTGGGACAGGGTAAGTGAATCTGAATAATAAGGGATGTTTGCCATATCAGTTGAACATTTGTTGAATGTTATAATGCCAGTCTGTAGTTATTTTTATATTCTACATCCTAGACTTCCCGATAAAAGCTATAAAGTAATAACTACGTTCAATGGATCTTATGTTTCATATTTTGAAATTTCTGCCTTTTTTTTTCGTAAGGTTACCACGATATGGTTTACTTGGAACGGATTATGTAATTTGTGTAATTGATAGCTCGTGGAGCTCGTGTGGTCTAGCGGAACAGAGCAGGACTCGTAATCAGTAGGTCGTGAGTTCGAGCCCCATTAGCGCCATGGAGTTATGCCCTTGGGCAAGGCATTAGTCTCCATTGCTTCGTCGAACCGAGCGTTATATGGATAATTACTAGGAATATAGTCGAGTAGCGCCGTCTAATGGTATTTCGATACCAAGGACATTGTAAAAGGCAGCTGCCCGTATTCTATCGGTAATGTAATAATTGTCATTACAGTCATAAGCGCTTTGACCCGATGTTCAATCGGAAAAAGCGCTATATAAGTGGGATAATTATTATTATTATTATTGTATTTCAATAAAAGAGTCGATTTTGGCACTCTAAACTTGTACACACCTAAAACATGTATACTTCCACAGAATCTTAAATTGATTGATTATGATATAGTTTAAAAGAAAATGTTTGTTTTCAAGAAAATTAATCAAGCTTTCTGTAATACAGTAAACACATGTTACAGATTAAACTCCTTAGTGAATCAAAATTGCCATCCAGGTACCTCGATCTTCGTGGTTCACGAAAACGGTAGTCTCCGTTTCTCCTCGTTTTAATTATCATGAACATAAGGCGACGTCAGGAAGTTGTTGGGAGACTTGCTTAAATATATAGTGCAAAATAAGTGCAGTGCAACTTGGTTTCAATTTCAGCTGATTACATTGTTACTTTATTAAAGCTATTTGTTTGCTAGTAACCTAGGACTTGTCCCATACTGTAACACACTACTTAATGGACAGTGAGAAAGACCTGCAGGGTAACTCCAAAGTAACGTTTGTGACCGAAAAAATGTGAAAATTTCATTTTTAAATGACCACAGAACCTAGCATAAACATTATATCAACGAGTTTGTTGTTTATAATGGTGCTCATTGGTGGGATCAAGACATGCAGGTGTTAAAAGATTAAAATAATTTCCAAAATACTGAATAAAGATCATGTAACGTTCGGTAACGTTTTTTGCTCCAAATGACTTCAAAGTAAAATTTCTCTGACATGTTATCGAATTTTTTATTGCGCTTTTCACAGATGATTGGTAACATATTTACAACTAGTTCATAAAAGTGGTAGAAAATCCTATCGTCGGGATTTCTTTAAATACGATGTTTTGTTTGGTAACGTCTGGTAACGTGTGTGACATTTTGGTGCGACCTTTTGGAAACGTTTGTGACATTTTTGAATGAAAACATGTGCTCATTCATGCACGTTCACGGGTAGAAAAAATTCAAAATTTCTGATTGGAAAATACTTTTCACATACCGAGTAACAAACGTATGACTGAAAAAACTGCTGATATGGTCGAATAAAAAAGCTGATTTTTTGCTTGAAATCAAAAAAGGTTTAGTTTTCACTGGAATGAGCCTGCATGAGTTGAGTAATACGTGTCCTTTCATGGCCCTAATCATGCCAATGCAAAGCCTTATATTTTTAGATTTTCTTATTATTCAGGTCAACATGTAATATTTACTAATTGATCTTCATCAATTGACAAAAAATAAAACACGATCAGATTTAAAGAGTAAAACTGAACGTTGATGAGAGATTTGTAGAACTTACCCATAGCATGTGCCCAGAGTGTTTCTGGATACTATATGTAAATGTTACTTTCAATTTATATATTGAAATTAACAACAACAAAGTCATATGTTCTTATTAAAATAATAATGTGATTACAGGTTGGAACAAAGGCATACAATTTCCTCATGGGGAATTCAACTCCTTACAACCGTTACAACCAATTGCTAAAACGATTATTGCATTGTTCCAGTAATTTATTAATGTTTGTCATTACCAGATTCCTCTGGACATCATAATATCGCACATGTTGTACTTAACAAGTTTGCACTAAAGATGACACTGTATGAAGTGAAGGTTTTCTTATATGGGTTTATCATGTTTCAGATCAAAAGCATTTTGACAGTTCCCTTAGAGCTGAATATTCTTTCCAAAACAACCTGACAAATTGTCCACGTTTAAGAATTACTATTATTACTAAATATGTCTTTCAATGAAGAATTTATAGCATTGCGACTTTTAATATTGTATTTCATTGTTTCAGGAATATTTGTGACACGTAACATGTAAAGATACAAGTTGTCTACCTTGAACAACAACAACAACAACAACGATTTTCATGTCATTTGAAAGAGAATTAAATACGATTTAAAATGATACCGTTTGTGAAAATGGAAGTTTAGGTTTTGAAATTATGATGAATCGTGACAATAATGCTCTTATTATTTTTCCTTATAATTTGAAAGTTTAATTTTCGCGTATCTACAAATTTGCACAATACAACCGACAACATATTTTCAAATATTTCACAAAAGTGGTAGGACATTCTATCGTCAGGATAACTTGGTCGCGAGATTTTTTTCTCGACGTGACTTGTCGGATAAGATCGGACTTTGAATCCCTATAATCACAAGGGGGTTAATTCAAATAGAAGATGAGCTGAGTACTGGCTGTATCTCCTTAACACAACCATCAAAATGAATAAAAGTGTATATATTAAGATATAATCTACTTGACAAGACAACTAATGTGGTATGTAACTCGACACTTTAGAACAGTTTTGAAATTTGACCTAAAATTCACGTAAAGGGGCAATTCATGATCCACTTTTCATGCTCAAGGTCACTTCTATGAAAATTGATGTTTTTAGCTAAAAAGAATGCTTGACTGGTATATGTTACAATACCCAAACCATTCATTCAAATGTGCTTGCATTTTTGAGAAAAGTGAGAAAATGTGTCATTTTCTAATTATTGTTGGGGCCCCGACAATAATTACAACACAGTAGCCTATGGAGATTTTTAAGATACTGAAAAACTTGTAACTTGAAAACGAATGGTCGGAATCAAGTGACATTTTCAGCATACATTTATGTCGTTCTCTTCTTTTTATTTAGCTAGAAAATAGGTGAGGTTTTTGTCACATCAAAATCATGAATTGCACCTTTAAGCGTAACGCATTCTTACCATGGGAAAAATGCATAAATAAAAATTGCCAATAACTAACTTTTCGTCAAAATATGACTTTTAGTACTTCTTAACTCAACACACTTCAATTATAACATTTTATTAAGTCAAAAAACAATGCGACAAAGATGTTGATGAAACATGCAGAGATTTCTTGTGAGCCATATTTGAAAGACATTTGCAAGTAGATAATAGTAATAAATCGTAACCGCCGGCAATTTCTGCTCTCTCAAATAAAAATGTCAGTGGATTTGTCTTTTAATGCATCGATGTGTATTGCTAGTGGCTTAGATGTGATTTAGAATGTATTATGTGACGTGTTTCAACGCTGTCACGCTGCTCTAGTTTTAATCTTTACCTTGGTATATTTCTGAAAACTCTTTTGTAGTTCTGTGATTTTTTATTGCATTGTTTATCCACAAAAGATTGACAATTTCTTCTAAATAGTTCTTCAGGAGACGGTACCACCTGAAGAATCATTTCACGAGCCACTGACATATGTTAACTTTTAGGTGATTAAGTATCACATAAAAAGGCAACCATTGAAGATACGGCTAACATGGCGGTCTCTTTTACTGGACGTCATGAAAGGAAACCTTTTTATCAAAAATTTGTGATTTTATCCAAAATGCTACATAGCTTATTATATACCTCATATATAGATTCCAGTCCTCTGATTGGTTAAAAGTGAGGGCCTTGATTGAACTATGCCCTATAAATTTACTATGCCCGGGGCATAGCATTCACTATGCCCGCTCAATGTATTTTGCGTCGTGTAACTCGAGCTTTTACGCGCGCGACATTAAGCATGATGGTCAAACACGCGCTGCAGTGCGTGAGCTAGTTATCTTGTGCGCACAATACGACGCGGTCAGCACTGAAAGGAGAAACAAATATCGTAAATTATCATCATGCGTTTTAAGTGCAATAATGGTTCTTTTAACCAACCAGAGGACAAAAATCTATATATTCGGTATATAAAACGAATATTGACTGCTTTATGTTCGGGATATGGTTAAAATTATTTCCCCTCGGTGATCTCAAAACCATGAATATGCCCTCAGCTTCGCTTCGGGCATATTCATGGTTTTGAGTCACCTCGGGAATATAATTTAAACCATGCCCCTCAAAGCAGTCAATATTTGTATACTATGCGATATGTCGATAAAAAACATCCACTACTTCAAGCCTGCCTTTTATTGGGCCATTCCAGAAAAAAATGCCCTCCCCCATAGAGGAGGTAAACTGTCCTCATTCAAAAAGTCTGGAATTCCATCAAGAATTTTATTAATTTTTCATGGAATTCCAGAGCCATGAGCCAGTTTCTTTGAAAATCGTTGGATTTTTGGTGACTCTGAAGATAATTTTCTGGAAAACAGGGAATTTTGTTTTAAAACCTCTGGAATTCCAAGGCCCGCTGTTGTCAAAAAAATCTGGAATTCCAACATCTTCTATGGGGGGTGGGCACAAATTATCTGGAATAGCCCATTTTACGGGAAAGTCATCATTAAAACGGGATATACGGGTTATATTTTGAATGCATAATATCTCATGTACCTGCACTATCGCCTGCTGGAAAAATCTACCTTGAGAACGCCAAAACAACTTCTTTATTTTCATAGATGGCGAAAAGATTATTTGACCTTTTATATAATCAGTGTGTTTCTGCTAAATGGGTGGTTAGTTGATGGATGATAGGATAATGGTGACGAAATTCAAATTAATGTTAAGTAACCAACTTCTTCAACCTGTTTTATACGCTTAAGCGATGTTTCCAGTTTCCTTTTCATAGCAATATATAGAAACAGGTAGGTTGACGGAACACCCACCAAATAGGTGGAACACAAAAAATGGTTGATGGTTAACAATTTGCTGGGTAGAAACACAATAAATGGCATGCGCTCTCGGTCTCCCCCATATTATCAGTAATTTGTGTACTATGGCGTGAGTAGTGCTTACGTAATTCATTTATCATCACCGTAATGTCCAAGGGAACCTCTTATCAAATTACGTACCATGGTAATAGAATTCCAAGAGACTTGCTAGCAATGTAGATTTGCATCACTGTCTCTTACAGGGGGCCATTCTTGGAGCTAAAATGGACAGAAAACAACAACAAATGGTATTTTCTAATCTAGAGATTCAGTTTTTGTCAGCGATTTTGATATTAATGGCGCCTTCAGTGTACATCAGTGTAACCTATTATTTTCTGATTCATTAAAAAGTTTCGAACTGGTTTCGTGGAATTAACTCAATCAACGCTTATTATCGGAAATATAAACTTCATACTAAAATTCATACTGAAAGACCAGAGTAAAAAAAAAAAAAAAATACAAGCCTGTCCCCTGTTTCATTGGGTCTTTATGACTACACATTATTCTTAGATTTTACCGAAGAATACTTTCACACCTAAGCAGTCACGTGAAGGTTACCAATTACCAGTTTTTTTAACACTTAAGTGGTCATGGGGTTCGTATGGACCCAACATTTTGGGTTTTGCGCAAAGAATTTTTCCATTGCACTTTCATTTAATTGTCTAACTTTACCATACGCCTCATATGGTGGTAAAAAATCGACCTTTTGCGCAAACACACCTATTGCACCTTGTTTTCCTTGTCAAGGCTTATTAATGGTAAATAATACATACTGACCTAAATAGGACATTACAATTATAGACTATATTACAATTAATTCACCATTAGTGAGCAAGTAAAGACATCAATTATATTCTGGTTTCCTTTCCTGGTTTTCTAAAATGGTAAATAATATTACCTATTGACCTGAATAAATAAGACAATTTAAAAATACACGGACTGAATTAGAACCATAGAAAGTAACGTACCACTTAGCTAATACAAGATCTCTTTCCATTAAATAGAGTGTTACAGTAGCCTGGGACAATTTACTAGTAAACAAAAAACATTTTAATCAAGTAACATTGTAATCAACTGATATGACACCAAGTTGTATCCCGCTGTATATTAAAGTCAGTCTGGTAAAAAACACTGACGCTTCTTTATGTTCATGATATTTAAAACGAGCAAAAATGTAGACTAGCAATTTTGCTCCAGAGAAATTGAGGGATTTAAATGTCACTTCTGATTCACTAAGGAGTCATAAACTAATGGCAGAATTAAAAAACACACACAAAGGATGCGCTCAAAGGATAGTTATTTTGTCTGGCAATGCTATATACGTGTTTACTGTAAACATGGAAAACTAGATTAAGTTTCTGGAAAAACAAGCATTTTCATACAAATATCAATTGAATTGAAATGGACATATTGTAGGTGTGTACAGGTTAAAAGTGCCAATTTGACTCATACTAGGGGACACGTTATATCTAATGAAATAGCATTTACAGTATCAGATAGAATTCTTAACACATAAGCCTTTATATCGCGGTAACCTTATGAAAAAGGCAGACATTACAGAGCATAAGAGATCCATCGAAGTCAGGGTCCAACGTCAATTATTAGTTATATTCTAGAAACCAATTATTTCTATATCAATGAATAAACCTTCAATGACAAGAGACGCACATAAATTATGCAGAAGGACTCGGCCAAAAAGCACCAAATAGGTGACCGCATTTCACATAAATAGATCAATAAATATATTTTTATCATCGCTTGATCAGTCAGTTCCTATAGTGCCACGGTTTTTCATGTCAAGTCTTCATGGTCTGATTCCTTTATCAATATATTTATAGTTTATTGTAGTCACCATTGACACATAAGCAATACTTCCACGATTCAATTGTGCCTAAAATTAATAACAACTGGGTTCACTTAGATATCAAATTTACCATTTTAAAAGAAGGCACTTTGATCATCTTAAAATTAAAAGCTGTTTATTATCGAAGCAGATCAAGAATAATCCAATTAGGAATATTGGCTCACCACACTGATTGTGTGCTGATTTGCATCTCCGAAACGGGCAAGCTGATAGTCCGTGTACTGCTTAATCTGTCCATGCAAGTCCAAATATATTTGTACAGTGGGAAAGAAAATATGCATTGTGAGAATATCTTTGGAATAGAACACAATCTGATTAAAAGTTGCCTCGGACATTACCATAAGATACAAGAATAAAGCGCCAGATATAGTTCGTCATTTTTACCAATTGTAAAATCCATACAGCTGAATGCATATTGACCTCGAGTTCCCAGACGATATTATCAATCAGAATAATCCGCTAAAACTACAATTAGAATGATAAAAAAATCAAAGACAGTGAAAAAAATTCCAAATGAACATGTTTCTCATTGGAGAAAAATTAAGTAGTAAGCAAATCTTTTCAACAGAATAAAATCCACAGTACCTGTCAAGGACAGATTTCAGATTAAAATGAAAAGACCAAGGTAATTATGGTAAACAACGATTACAAAAGAAAGTAATGTACTATGAAGTATCAAAATACTACAGATGAGTAATCATTGCAAAATGTGCCGTGATGCGAAAAATATTTCTCCATCATGAACATTTCGATAAATAGTAAAACATTTTACAGTATGGCAAACATTTTACACCATGAGAAAAAATAAAAATAAAAATGTTCATTCCGAATAAAAAAATTAACATAGTGGTGAAAATGTAACACCATGAGAAAAATTCTGAATGAAAATGACTACAAAAATGACGAAGTATATCTAGGCCTTAAAATGACTCCTCATGTTATTACAGACTGAATCACGATGAATGTACAGTTACACAGAAACAACATTGTTTACAAGTTACAGTGGTCCTTTCGCCATCATGGACATTAAAGAGATAATATAAATAAATAGAGTTTCTAGTATTATTTCATTGTACACAGCTTCTCTTGAAGAATACATGAAGAAAAGAAAAATGAAATGTGTGTGTGAGCCAAACCCACAATTTAGAGATTCGTACATGTAACTTTTAAACGCAGCAGCACAATAAATTGAAAGTTGGCAGCTCAGTATAGTTAATTGTCAGGTTGGTATCAATCTATCATTTTAAAACTTTAATTTCCCTGAACCACTTGTAAATGTTTTTAAAGTTCTTTTAACATTAAGACAAAAATTTGAACCCTAGAGGTTGTTGCATTATGAAATGCATACTTTCATAATTATGTTATGTTTGTAACAATCACATAGCCATTAGTGTGGCGAAAATGCCATCCTGGATTTAAACTTAAATTTGTTTGCTTGAAGGGTAAGTACGATTTACTTTGTAGTGCACTTCTCTGACTCAAGGGAGACACGTTAATTAATCGGCAACAGTTTGCCGTTATCTGAACTATATAGACGGCAAAGTCAAACTTTGTGCATCCGGCTGGAACATATTCAATTTGATGCTTTAAAATCAGAGATATAGTACACAGGCACACAACCAAATGCGTGGATAAGAGGAATTATCGATTTGTCCAAGATTAGTGGAGAAATAGACTGTTCCGACTAGTGCAGATATCTGAACCACATTGCCCGATTGTTTTCGAGGTTTACATGTTTCTTAAGTTGTCTGTTAATCCTTCTGTTTAGATCGATGATAACCTTTAAGCATATATACATTCTATTTGTTAAAATGTTTATTTTGTTGTTAACTTGTGTGTTTTTCAACTTAATTTGGATATTCGATAAAAAATCAAAAGCTACTAATAAAGTGTGAAATAAAACAAGCGACAGAGCTAAAAAGCCACAGAAGTAGAAAGCAATAATACGTATGAAAGCGACATACGTGGGTGAAGTTTGTTTTTAAAAATTGACAATAATTCGTGTGCTATCTACCAAAAAAGGCAACACCGGTCTTCCCCTGCATTCAAAAACTGAATATAATAACATCTTTGAGCCCTGTTGAAGATGAGTTTCCTTTAGCTTACTTGGTACCTACTAAGTTGGGTTCCCTTGATTTTTAAAAAGATCGTAACTGTGTGAAGAATCAAATAATGTCTAATATTAATCAATATTTTCACTTTACAAATCGACTGCTCATGTTTTCATGCTTTCAAGAATTGATAATTGTGATGGCTCACCCCGAAAGAGGGGACTTTGGAGATAATATCAATTTTGATTTTTTCATTTCATCTGTTGCAGCATTGTCTAAGCTTTAAAATGACACCTTACTTGTTGAAATTGATCAAGGCGATTTTACAAATTTTACAACAGAAAATCTGCTGAAAATTCTTACTATTGTCTTTATTTTGTGCTGCCTATTTTCATCAGTTTCTCGAAAAGTATTCTGTCGAAAAGTCCCCCATTTTGGGGTGAGTCATCACAATTGAGGCACCTCATTCATACGTACGTTTCCCTATCTGCACCTGTAGATATGGCATTCCATAAGTGAATGTTTGTAAAAGTCACAAGGTAACAAATCGCAGGTGATATAATAAAAAGCTTCAGATTTGATAAGCAAAAACTACATCGTGACCCAGAGGAGGTTTTCACAATATCCCACGATGCAATGCAACATTGTACAATATACCTGCAAATCCAATTCAACTCCTATACTTCTGTACAGGTTTCTGACGTTTTTGAGGTGTCAGCAATGTGGGTAAACACTGGGCTATTGTGAAAAGAAACACATCCCTGGAAAGATATGAATGAGTACTATTCAATGGAATTCTCAAATTCCTAAGAGCCCCTTGTCCAGAAAACCATTATTGCCTATTATATCTAAGTGTATCAGAATAATGCATTGTGGGATATTCTGAAAACTTCCTCTGATCGTGACATATCCTTTAGAAAATGCCATTTGTTTAGGTTAAGAAACACTGGACAATTTACATCTCCATAAACATATTGTGCTATCTGTAACAAGCTATAATTTCTTAGCAAAATGTAGACAAAAATCTGTATCATTTGTTTTTATTGATTAACTTTTCAAATCACAGGAAGGAAGTTCTAAGGTTTTTACTTACTAAACCAGAGGAAATAGTGGTGTTTAAAAAGAGACCGTTTGGGCATTTGAAATGCTTTTTTGCTTTTTAATATGAGAAGAACGTTTTTCCAAATTTGATTTCACACCTTATATTCAAAACACGTTAACTTTTAAAATATAGATTAAACTAGATCTGAATGAAATGTTTCTGATGTATATTAGCATATTTTTGTCTACACGCCACAGGGTGCAAAACACCCATCAGGTCTCATTGGTCTATCCCATTACTTTGTTGTCAGGTTCTCTTTTTTGTAATAATGGTAACCATTCATAATCTATAACTACTTTGTCTGTCATGTCTTCCTAAGGAAAAAGTAATTTTTAAAGTAATTATTTTGAAAACGCTCATTATAACAGTTATACTATTTGAATCAAAAACAATTTGCATAGATTACAAATGATCAAGACCTTGATAAACCACCAAATCATTAATTTGTTGATGCTATAATTAATCAGATTTACTTTACTTTCAAATGTATAAAAAAATGATAGAAATCGGCTGAAAAATTTAACTAGCATTGTAAATAAAACATATGTAATTAATGAATAAAACATTTCATAAATAAGTAATCCAGCTGACAGTAACTTGCATGATACAATTTTACACAAGTATTTAAAACACATTATTTTTGGTCAAATGCACAAAAATCAGGGTTATTTAAAAGAAATTTGCCAGGTTTTCTGAAACATTTGACCTGAATCATAGTTTTTCTTTAGTTTTCTTCTGGAAATGTAAAACATTTTTTTTTATTATAACATTTATAAAGTCTTGAAATAATGATATGTAGTTGAAATAATCAAGAAAATAGAACATTGAGTTGACAAAGACATCATGATACTGTACATGTACATTCTCATAACCACGAGTTTAATGACGGTGTAAATCCCATTGAAATTAGAAAAAAGAGACGTACGTACAAAATCGATCACATCTGGCTTATTCTTCAGGCTACGTATTTCTATCATGTTTTCTACATTTGAAAGTATATTAAATCCATCAAGGTACAGGAGCATATCTATTAGTAGAATTGCCCAGTTCTTGAAAAACTGAATGGAGTATTGCCATTGAATGGGAACATTTTGTCAAAAAGACACAATCCTGCACCTCACACATTAAATCCGCTTTATCAAAACAGCAGGCAATTTATGATTTGGTAAATTTATCAAGGTCAGTGTCATCCGTAATCCGTGCTCATTTTTTTGATTCACGTAGTATATTATATATACATAAGTTTTCATCGACCTAGAACGATTTGTGATTGTGATGTAGTAATACGATTACACAGAGTCAGATGATGCTGAGATCATTTGAAAATTGTTACATGTACAAGTTGTTCTGGCATTAAACATCGTTTCGCTGTTCAAGTTTGGTTTTTTCAGTTTAAAAATGGTAAATAATACGAGCAGAATTGAACAATACATCACTTTTGTTCACAATAGAGGGTTTGCAAGTGACGTCACCGTACTCACAACACCATTTTCATGGGCCGGCAAACAAAAAGTCCCGTCATATTATACCAGATCACAACTGATGATGACAGTACATTTATTTAGTTTAATTTTAAAGTAATGATTTGAAGTCAATCACAAGTTACAGTCAATTTTGATGTCTTGTTTATATTACAAAATACTCCGACCCCACCAAGATGGCGGCGAGAACGGTTGCGTTAACCTACAAAAATGGACGCGATATGCACCATACAGGTGCATATCGCGTCGGGCAAACCCTCTATTACTTTAAAGTTAATGGACATGTAAAGACATCCATTAGATTCCGGTTTCCTTCTCCAGTTTTCTAAAACGGTAAATAATATATGCTGACCTGAATACTTGTAAATAAGGCAGTTATCTAAAAATAAAGGTATTGCATTATGGTCATGGAGGAGATGGTCTATTCAGCTAATGCAAGGTCTGTTTCCATTAAGCAGAGTGATACAGTAACCTGGGACAGGTCCCAGATTACTTAAACTGTTTTAATCAGGTAACGAAGTAATCAACTGATATTGAAACCAAGTTGTAACGCACTTTGTTTTAAAGCAAGTCTGCTAACAACTTCCTGACGCTGCCATATGTTAATGTTAGTTAAAACGAGGGGAAACGGAGACTAGCGATTTCGTGGAGCAAAGAAATTGAGGATTGAATGTTATTGAAGGAGTCACATACTAATTATCAAAGCAAAGCAGTGAAGGTACTTTTCGGACAACCTGTATACAGCAGAACTTTATAGCAAAATGATTCAAATTTGTTTTCCACAATTTACAAAAATTCGTGTACTACCCACAAAAAAGAAGTCACATTAACAATATATTTAATCTTATCTGTATGAAGAATAAAATTAAATCTAGTATAATCAAGGTTTTTGCGTTACATTGTAATATATTTTACTGTACAAACTGATTGCTCATGTTTCATGCTTTCAAGAGGCACCCTACTTTGCACCTGT
>JXSR01S014069.1:66225-80183 GCA_000969725.1 Ophiothrix spiculata | reverse complement strand
CAACTCATCAAATTTCAACTTAAGAATCACCTATCTTCCAAATGTTTGCAAAATTTCTTTTTCAATTCTTTATTAGGCTATGATATATAGGCTACTTTATAAATACCAAATTTCAACATCTGGGCATGTTTGATAAAAAAGATACATATATGGGCACTATGTCCGTTTATGCCCAATAATGGTCATACGATGTCCTTATTTGGGCATAAAACTAACATTATCGGGGATTCAACCCACTTAGGGAGATTTTTCAACATCATTTTTTGCCAGGATGATGCACAACTTAAAGGTCTGTAAGATTCTTTCAAAACTCATTTTTGAAAAAATGTTCTCTAAGCCGTTTTGCAATTCAGCTCATCAAATACCTTGTTTGGGTTGGGGAAAATAGGAGGGGGTAGATCAAAAATGTTTTGGGCTCATGGAGAGGGATAAAAGAAATTGACGGTATTCAGGTGGGTCGAAAAATGTATCGATGTTATAATGCTGTTATCTAAGTTCAAAATGCTCAAACCATGGAGCATTGCGGACTTCGCTCTCTCCCTCAGAGACACTGAAGTAGCAAACTCAGGGGGATATTTAAACCTAAATATAGGGATACAAACACTTTAGACCTAATGAAAGTGGGATCAAAAAAATAAGCGGCCAAACCTGTCCAACCACACCACCAAAGTATTTATGAACACTACCATAATTTTTATCGCCAAATATCGTCTATTACACTTTCTTTTAACATATTTTAAAGTACATGCAGTTAATTTTTTTTTAAATTTAACTTAATGGTATTCGTTATTTTGTGTGAAAATGACTCGTGTAAACGAAAAAAATAAATATTTATTGCATATGAATGCATTGTTATTACATATAATGGTTAACAGGTAAAAGGCGATTTTGTTGAGGCAATAAGAATTAATTTGTTATATTCCATCCTATATTGTTGATTAACTAAACCGAGTTTCAGATACATACACACTGACATACATTTATAAATTTAATCTATCATGACTGAGACGATAACTCCATCTCGTTTCATTTTAAGATTTCAATTTCTGTGTACGCAGATTGACTCCATAATTACATCGGTTTTAGGCAAAATTCAATCTCGGCTAGGTGGTAGTGTAGCAGTGGCGGTTCCTTGTCTACCTTCCTCTCACATAAGTAGTTTTCAATTTCATAGACACTCACTCAATTAGAATCACCAGTGCACTTTAAGCATGGCTAAATCATAAGCAAATTGGGTCGAGTGCAGCGGTATCCAGATGGGCTTCGGAGTAATTTGTAAAAGAACCAGATGATAAAGAACTGAGAGTGCCCAGTATAATTATTTGTGATCGTCCATCCCAAAGCATCCGTAAATGCAACCTCATGCCATTTTCATTTTTAAATATTTGCAAAGACCACATGCGTCAAGTTGTCAAGGAGTAAAATGTATAAATGAGATAAACGCGATCAAAGATCAGTAAGCCCTATATTTCTGTTGATTGTCCTCAAAATATACAGTAATATTTCATATTTCGTATAATTAATTGTGACCGTCCATCCCAAACCATCCGTAAATGCAAGCTCATTTCATTTTCTCCTTTTTCAATTATTTGCAAAGACCATGTCCGTCAAAGGTTGTCAGAAGGTAAAATATATAACTGAGATAAACGCGATCAAACATCTATAATAAGCCCTATATTTCTGTTGATTGTCCTCAAAATATGCAGAAATATTTCATATTTCCTATCATTTTCTTGAAATGAAAATTTGCTGGTATTTTGAAGTAAGCACAAGGATTGTGAATCTGTCAAAATATCAATTTCGGCAAATTACGATCTTGACATGTATTTTCGCCTGTAGTGCAAAATGAAGTTTACTGCATTTACGGCTCACTTGAGATGACACATTTGGGAAGCGATCTGGATGCGAAGGGAGATACACCGTTGAATCAGTTTCGTATATTTTTGAATTGTGAACCAGATGTGAAATAATCGTAGAATTGGAGGGTGTAGCAAATTTCAGCCATTTTATGGAGGCGCTGACTTGATATTTTGCCATCTAACCACTGATGACAAGATTATTGGTTAAATGCGAGTAGTCCAAAATTGTTTATATTGTTCAAAATTGCCCATACATTCGGTGCCACTTTATAACTTTATTTCCCAGGGGCTGCTTGAAGAAAAAAATTGGTATGCATGCTCGTCAGAAAAAAACGTCGAAAAGGGTTTTGGCCCATTGGCGACGTTGACGGGTGCCTTTTCAGAATAAATTTTGACAATAACAGATTAAGGGTTGTCTTTTTACGATATTCTTGACTTTAGGGTCACTTTTTCTCCAGCTATTCTAAAATTCCAATAAAAAATCTATTAAATCGACTAAAAGGCTTCCGAATCCAATGTATTATATTCATGTTTTTATGGCAGAAAATAGTTTGCTACGCCATTAAGATGTCAAATCTCCATTATGCCATTAAGTGGTCAATTTTAGTGTATTACGACATTTAGGGGTATTATTTGATATTTTACGCCACTAAGGGTTGGAATTTGCTGGACATGATTACGACATTTAGTGTCCGATTTTGAGGCGCTATGACGAGCATGCATCCATAATCCCCCGGGAGCCAACTCGATCTAATTTCATTTTAAGATTTAAATTTATTACTGTGAACGCAGATTGACCCCATAATTACATGGGTTTTGGGCAAGATTCAATCTCAGCTGATATTACATTTAAGTGTAGCAGTGGCGGTTTCTTGTCTGCCTTGCTCTAACATTAGTGGTTTTCAATTCCATCATGGCTAATCATAAACAAATTGGATCGGTATCCAGAAATGGGCTTATGAGTAAGTTGTGAATAAAGAAGCGAGAGAGCCCAGTATAATTATTTGGGTAGCGATCTGGATGCGACTGGATATACACCGTTGAATCAGTTTCTTATATTGTTTTTAATGTTGAACCAGATGTGAAATAATCGTATAATTGGAGGGTGTAGCAAATTTCAGCCATTTTATGAAGGCGCTGACTAGATTCTTGGTTTAAATGCGAGTAGTGCAAAATTGTCTCCGATATAATTTTGCCCATTCTTACACTTCATGTGTTGATGATACACGCAATTCCATGGACAAGTGATTTATTATACATGTTACTAATTTTGTACTACTTTAGAGCTTTAATTTGAACTACGGTATTTCATTTGACTAAAAATTTGCGTAAATTCCACTTAAGCCACACATAGAACTAACATTTCTTCAATCTTTATCTGTTGTTTTTTTCAGATGAATATACTGCACATATTTGATAAGTTCTTATCAAGGACTGTTGACGGCATGGGAGGGCATTCATTATTCATACTTTTCTACACAGTACTTGGAATTTCATTACTTTTATTATGCGAAGGATCACAAACCAACAATCCTAGGGTACAAACTCTTTATGGTGAAGTATTAGGATTACGCAAAAGGATTTTCGATGGTTTCCATCAACACCATCACGTAGATGCATTCCTTGGAATACCATATGCTATTGCACCAACTAAAAATATGCGATATAAACCACCGGAACCATTAAAAAAGCCATGGGATGGTACTCTAAATGGTACATATTACGGCGCTGCCTGCGTGCAGCCGCCAGATACGACATTTGAAGGATTTCATGGTTCTGAACAATGGAACCCAAATGTAGAAATGGAGGAAGATTGTTTATTTTTGAATATATGGGCGCCATATCCGCGCAAATCTGACCGCCTGACTGTAATGGTTTGGATTTTTGGCGGTGGATTCTTTGCCGGTTGCGCTAGTCTTCCATTATATGATGGCTCCTATTTGGCGGCGACACAGGACGTTGTCGTAGTCTCCATGAATTACAGAGTAGGATCCTTTGGATTTTTATCATTTGGGACACCAGAAGCACCTGGAAATATGGGACTTTTAGATCAGACACTTGCTCTCCAATGGATTCAAGATAACATAGAATACTTTGGCGGGAATCCCGCATCTGTAACAATATTTGGCGAAAGTGCTGGCGCCGCCAGCGTTGGCTTACATTTATTGTCCCCAATAAGCTCGCCTCTGTTTAATCGAGCTATATTTCAGAGTGGTTCCCCCGTAACACCTTGGGCAGTCATAACACCCGAACAAGCTAAAGAGCAAGCCATGCGTCATGCAACTGCGTTAAACTGTGTTCAAAATGACGATGGTAGTAATAAAACAGTTCCACAAATATTGAATTGTTTACGGGACAAGGATGCAAAAGAGGACATATTACCTCAGGAGTTAATAGGCAGCCATGTTTATGTGTTCCCGTTTGTTCCTGTTTTGGATAATCATTTTCTAACAGAAGCGCCCAGTTGTTCGCTGGAAAGAGGATCCTTAAAGACTACTGATTTGTTGCTTGGTGTCAATAAAAATGAAGCGTCGTTCTTCATGATTTACTATCTCAAAGGTAAGATTTGGTGTCTACATTATATTTGTTATGCTGTGTTTGGAGTTAGTAAAGTCAGTCACGTATGCCGACAGACACTCTTTACGCCTGCTACTTATAGTGCCATTTAAAATACCGTATATAGACTGCGTATGAGTCCAATCAAGCCTTTTGTGTGAGGCAGTTTGAAGTTTCTGCAACAATCATGACAACTTATCTATATAATTAGGAGGACAAAGATCAATCGGTCAGACTGCCACGTTTTCGTCGTAGATGGGGCTAAATATAGATTTAATCTCAAAGCATGTGTGCGTACGAGTTGGACCAAGCCTTTTGTGTCACCTATAATATTCCCCACACTTTTAGACAACCTGATTTACCAAATATTAAAAAAGTTTACTTATTCCATACACCTACATGTGAATTACTATTTCTTAAGCTACTAAGTTTCAAATAATAAAACATGAATTGGGATAGGTTTGATTTTGCGACTAGAAATTTTCACATGAGCAATTCATAATGGTACCTTAACCTTTGAACAAAGAAAATCGAAAGAATTTTATTTTGATTGATAGCAAAATATATCAACCGATTGCCGATGTATACCGGGGAATACAATAAGGATTAGGTGCAACAACATGGAAAAATGATATACATGTAGTAATTATTTCTTTCTCACAACATAAAATGATGCTCACCTTGGGGGGCTTTCGATCCGCCATGATGCTAGACCTTTTTCAACCCGACGAGCGGGGGCGTTATTGGGAAGGATTAGAAACGCTGGAAACTTGGAAAAATGTGTCGCCACTTTTGGACCCGTGACAAATTCCTCACCGGATACACTATAATAATTTGTACAATTAACTGTCAATTTTCTATCATAAAAATGGCAATTACTAACTAAAACAGAATCATCCTGCTTTTTCTGTATTTAAAATTCACGAGCTTGAAAATACAGTTTTGAACATATTCAGTGTCATATTTTGTTCCGTTTATTTACTCATTATACTAGTGAATACTCTTGCATATTAATTTTGAGGAATTTAACAAATTGAGACCGCCCATCCCAAACAAGCCGTAAATACAGCCTCTTATCATTTTCACTTTTTTAATATTTGCAAAGACCATGCTATAGGGATAAAAAAGACCCCTCAATGAATTTCATTCGATTTCCAGAAGTTCAAGTTACGGTCCATGAAAGATTGTCAGGAAGTTGAATGATAACTGAGATAAACGCGTTCATAGATTAGTAAACCCTATATTTTCTGTTGATTATTGTCCTCAAGATATAGGCCTAAAGATATATTTCATATTTCCGACCATTTTCTTGAAATGAAACTTTTTTGTTGTTTCAAATAAGCTCAAGGATTGTGAATTTGTCAAAAATCAATTTCGGCGGCAAATTACGACCTTGACATGAATTTTCCTGTAGCGAATGATAATGTCTGCAGCATTTACGGCTCGTTTGAGATGGACGATCACAAATGATATCATAGACTAAACCAACATAATTTGTAACGCGATCAGGGGTAATGAGTCACTTGTCGGCAACCACATGTTACTGGTTTTAATATTACAATTTTGCTCTGGTGAGCCTAATGGGCTAGTATTGATTTATTCAATGGTTTAATACTCAATGACATATTCACAATGAAGTATGTTCATCTTGAGGTCTGAATCTGTTTAATGGATTGTTATTGATGATTTATTCAATGGGCTGTTACTCAAGGACATGTGCACAGTGGACAATTGATCAGAGGCTGGTAATGACTGTGCGACTAACATTATAAAACCAGTAACATGTGGTTGCCGACAAGTGAGTCATTCCCCCTGATCGCGTCACATTTTCAGTCTTTCAAACAATGATTGATGCTCATCGTTTCATTTGTTCCAGGTTTTGATAAAGACACAGAAAGCCCAATTAATAGGACAATGTATTATGAGACAATCAAGGAAACAATGGGACATTTAAATGATTTTGGTCGTGACGCAATAGCTTTCCAGTACACCGATTGGTTAGATCCTGATGACGAATACAAACTACGAGATGCATCCGAAGCATTCATTGGGGACTATAATATCATATGCCCTACACATCAGTTGGCTCAATCGTATGTAAAAGCTCAAAATAAGGTAAAGTAGTCTGTGGTATTCAAGATAAATTTTAAAACGACCTCCAACTACTTTCATTCAGTGGCGTAGCTAGAGGGGGCCGGGGAAGGTGCCCCCCCCCCCATTAATGACCCGTCCATAGGTTAAAAAAAGCGCCCGTCGGTAAAGTTGAGCCGACCGGCCGCAGGCCGGGCGGCGATACAGCAATCAATACAATTCTGTCGGTTCATCTTCAAATTGTGCCCCCCCCCCCTAGTTTCGAAAACCTGGCTACGCCACTGCTTTCATCTACCAATATGGTGTCATTAGACACTCCATTGCAAGTATTCCGGCAAATATATACACGGTTGCTCATAAAGTTGGAATAAAACAAAATATACCACTTTTTCCTATAAATGTCGATTTATGTGGAATAAATATATCTGGATACTTATGTTGCGTTTGGTCAGATCTGATAGGTAATCTAGTTAAGTGTGAAATAGAGCTCCAAATGAGATCAACTCTCTCGCATACGGGTAGGGGGCAACAACACGTCAAAATCGTGTTTTTTAGGTCAAATTTTATTTGACAACGCCTGGGTCAAGGTCAATACACCGCTCAAGTTGAGTGGTCATATGGAATGTGCTTATGTATATAGAGTGACAAGCAGGTGATTAAATGTCCTCAGTTTACAAAAATAGGGCTGTGGTGAATGTGGTTTCTGGTGGTATATGACATCTTAAAAACCGCTTGAAACCCTTTTTTTCCGGTTATTGGTGCAGAAGTGTCCGAAAAAAGTGGTACAAACTATTTTATTCCAACTTTATGAGCAACCGTGTATATTGCTCAAGTACTTTTACAACGTGCCCATGCAGGCTTTGAGCTATTGAGGAATCGAATTATCATTTCATTAAGGTTAAAGAAATGCAGGTCCTTAAAACTGCCAAATTCATTTCCATAACTTAATTTAACGTTTTTCTCACAAAGTGCTCATTTTAGATCAAAATGAATCATTTTTAGCCCAAATGTTGAGATTTCATTATTGGTAGCAGTATTCATTTTTTGAAATTAATTATATGCATATTGCATAAATTAGATATTTAGTATGTGAATTTTACATGCATAAAATTTTATTTTTTGGTCTCCTTTACCTTAACCATGTGTCAAATATCAACACTAAGGCTCATAGATTTTAAAAACCCTGAAAATTGGTTTATATAAATAGATAACACATTTGTAATGTTTGTTCAGATGCGTACTTTAAATGTAATTTCGCATCTTTAGCATGTTTAGTCTCTTAATACCCGAGAATAACCAGAAATAAACCAATTACTACCATAGTTTCAGGTATTATTTTACGTTTGTGTGGGTTTTAGATCTCTCAATAGCATCCATCCTTAAACCAAACTAATCATTTGTCTTTGAATTTCAGGTTTATGCTTACAAATTTGCCCAACGAACAACCAACAATCCGTGGGGTGAGTGGATGGGGGTTTTACACGGAGATGAAATAGCATTTGTCTTTGGTAGACCTTTGAATGCAAGCAATAATTTTAGTCAACGAGAAAAACATCTCAGTAAGAAGATGATGACATTATGGGCGAATTTTGCAAAAACAGGGTAAGTTTTGTGGCCTGAATGGCTGAATGTGTGTGTGTGTGTGGGGGGGGGGGTCTTCTCTGGAGGTTATCTGCTACCTAGCTATTGTATAATGTCATTAATGTCCCTTTTCTGTTACCACATGGCTACTATAAAATTGTATAGCAGACGGCGACGGCCCGGGGGAATTCTTAGAAATATTTGTTCGGGATGCTAAAAGTAAACTTAAGAATTTTGACAATCTCTATACCTCAAAAAGGGTGATTTTGCGACCCATCTCTATACCGTTTTTCTAAAAACACACACCCAATTTTGGGCCCCAAAAACCTTTGAGCATGTTGAACACCCCCGTATGCAATTTGTCAGAATAAGAATCTCCCCAGGACGACGGCTTAATTAGCAGAATGCCTAGAATTAGAAAAGGACCATAAAATATGGAAAAGTGGTGCTTGGCTTTTGAGGATAGGTCGATTGGAGTTTGCATGTGTGTCTGTGGGTAGCCTGGTCGTTAGGGGAGTGATTCATTCTACGTTGGAAATAATGTTGTAATCGGATTTCTGCATATAGCAATCGTTGCCTAATTTACACACGTACATGTTTAAAACAACGGCTTGATAATTTTCAATCAGTCTGTTGCCAAAATCATTTTTACTATCAACCATTTTGTAATAGCACTAACATTATTTTGTACTTATTTTGTGCTTTTTAGTAACCCCAACAAGGGCGACCCCGAAGACTTAGATGAGCTAGCAGAAGGATGGCCTGCATTTAATGAAGAAACTGGCCAATTAACGTACCTCTTACAAACATCTACGATAGATACCCCGGAAGCAATTCCATGGCCCTGGGCAAAGAAATGTGCATTCTGGAATGATTACCTCCCTAAATTGAACACACAAACAGGTAAGGAGACTAATCTTTAACGAAGGAACTCGTCAATTAATGTACCTCAGCAATCAGCATTGGTATCTGGTACAAACATCTACGTTGGATAACAAGAAAGTGATAAAGTGAAATTGCGCGCAGAATGTGCATTTTGGAAGGCATGATTTAAACTCGCAGACGAACAGGTTAGGCGACTACTGTTTAATGAAGAAACTGGTCGATTAATGTAGATCTAACAAATATCTGTGATAGATAATACAGAAGTAAATTCGTGTACTATGCTTACCTCCCTTACTTGAACACAAACACATGCGAGTATACTGTATGCTGATAAACATGATAAATGTTATTACTGTTAACGTAATTTTTTAAAAACATCTCGATAGATAACCCTAAAGCATTCAGTAGAAAATGCGAAATAATAACATATCTTCATTGTGCGAACAAACAGATGATGACGAAATTGGCCAATTAATATACCTTGTACAAATATCTACAATAAATAAACCTGATTTAAAAGAGATTTGCATTTTGCATCTCCCTGAATTGAAGACACGGGAACAGTATTAAGACAATCACTCATTTTTGAAGAAAATGACCAATTAACACTCCTCTTAAAACATCTTCGTCAGGTAAGAAACTTTGGGCAAAGAAAATATGCATTGTGGAATGATAACCTCCATGTAAGAAACGCACTGGCAGGTGAGGTAACCACTTCTTAATGAATAAACTCACCAATCAACGCACATTATTCAAACAACTCGATAGGTAAGGTGGCTACTAATTTACGAAGGAATCATTTTGATAGATAATCTGAAAGCAATTCCGTAGCCTTGATGCATAAGTGGAAAGCTTGCTCTCCGGCCCTGTAATGAACACACTTGCAGGCAAGATGGTCACTTGTTAATGAATAAACCTACCAATAGACCATATCTATAATTGACATACTCCCGCCGTTGATGGGGTAAATCAACAGAATCGGACGGGGAACGGAACTCAGAGCGAGATCAAGTAGTGTATTGATCATACTTGGCCTCGTTCTGAGTTCCGATTCCCCGCCCGATTCTGTGGATTTACCCCATCAACGGCGGGAGTATGTCAATTATAGATATGGTCTATCAACGCACATTTTTCAAACATCTCTATAGATAACCCAAAAGCAATTCCTTGGCCTTGGGCAAAATAATCCAAGCTATTTGTTTTGGCGTTGAGTAAAGAAACGTGCATTCTGGAATGATTTCCTCGCTTAAATTAAACACTCAGACAGGCAAAGCGACTATTGCTTAATGAAAAAATTTGCCAAATAACGTGCCTTTAGATATCCCGAAAGCAGTTCAAGAAGCGTGCTTTCTAGAATAATGACCCCAACTGTACATTAATAAACAAAGGTATTAGCAATATATCTTTAAAAAACATTGCTAACTTACGTCTCTTTGTATTGAGTTGGTTTTGTTTGTTAGCATATAAATCATATTTTGTAGCATTGCTTTAAGTGCTATTATAGACACATAAAAATGTTTTTAAATCGGTTTTCATATTTCGATAGAATAGTACACCACATTGTGTATCTTATTGTTTGATAGAGGGTTTTGACTAGCACTACAATCGGGCTCGACTGATTTGGTTTACTGACAAGAGATCACTGTTCTACTCTCTAAATGTAAAACGAGTGGAAAGAGTGAAAATTCACTCAAAAAGGAGTGAAGGGAGTTAAACGCAGGACAATCCGTTTTCGAGTGGAAAATTTTCTCTCTAAAATGGTGTGAAAGTTAAATTTTCCCTCCCAAAAGAGTGGAAGATTGTCATCAAAAATCCCCTTTTAGAGTGATTTTCCACTCAAAAACGTATTGTACTGCGTTTAACTCCTCCAAAGAGTGGAAATTCACTCTTTTACATTTAGAGAGTATGTAGAGTCAGTGGATTTATTAAGTTAGTGAACTATATAGGCGAGGGTTGCAAATGCGACTAGATTTTGAGTTCAGGTTTAGGGTTAGAGAATCATGTATATATAAATTAAAATAAGATGAATCGTTTCACGACAGGTATACGTGCAAGATTTAAACAGCTTTAAAGGACAAGTTTACACTGCCAAACTTTTGTCGAGATTACTAATATTAATTAGAACTCCCGCGTATTTTGCTTTTTCCCTTTCCAGGTGATATAAATGAAGCAGAAAGATTATGGAAAGAACAATTCCATATGTGGAGTTCAAAGTATATGGTAGATTGGAAAGCTGAGTTCGATCACTATGTGTACAATAGAGGACAAGAGTGCGAATCGTCACCAACAACACCATCAGACTTATCTAGTTTGATGTATATAGTATTAAGTGTTCGTATATATATGATTGCATTTTAATATTGGAATGACATTTTTATCCACAACAGAGATATGAATTCTTAAGAAATCAGGATAAACGATCTACAGTGAGGACAATTTCTTGTTTCTTAAAGTTAGCGTCGTTATACGCAGCACGTCAAGTCATACTATGTTGTCGTCATGTCAATCATCGAGTGCGCAATGTTGAATAATGGATAATTCATGTTTAACGTTCAATTATACCTCGATGCAGAAGACGCACAGCCAAAAGGAAATGTCTATTTTTTCGGTTATTGGTGCAGAAGTGTCTGAAGGGAAATCTGTAGAAGCAAGCAAACAATGAGTTAGTAATACGGCACCGGGAAGAAATCCTTGACGATTGTGCGAGGTGCTTAAGGCTTCCATCATGAATGCGTAGTCCAAGATCTTTCAGTTACTACTTTCTAATTTCTGGAGAGTAAAAACGTCAATTCTTCTTAAAATTTCAAAATGTAAAGAGTGAATTTGCAATTTGCAGTTAAATTTCAATCATTTAAGATTGACATTTTCAATCTTTTCACCGATTTTTCCCTCAGCACAATCTCTGGTAATTGAATTATTAACATCAATGTAACTTTACACACACTTAAACAATTCAATCGAGAGGGATTGTGGTGAGGGAACAATCGATGAAAAGATTAAAAATTTCACTTAAAAAAGGTAGAAATCTGAAGCGTGCGATAGAAACTACTATTTGAATGTCGTTCAGGGCCCTTAAAGTATTTTGCATGCCTGCTCTACAGTTAACGTGTTCTATATTACTCTCTGGAGCATGCGTGAAAAATACCTGAAAGGCCGTGAATGATTATGGTACATAGATAAAGTATATTCGGCCAATAGATTGTGTTACATATCTGTACTGCATTAAATAGTGGCGTCGCAATAAAGTTTTTCAATTGTCCAAGTAAAGAATAGATTCATACAATAGATCGTCATGTGAGTGCAAGAAAGTCGAATCTGCAATAGCTGCCATTTGTCATTAATTTGGATCGCTCACTGTTTAATTTCCAGTCTTGGGTCAGTGGCTCTTGAAATGGTTCTTTTCAAGAGCCACTGACAAATGGCAGGGACATTTTGGGGGATTTTTTACATTCTAGTGACTAAGTGTCAAATAAATATAACTTATGGCAGCCATTGCAGATACGACTTTCTTGCACTCACGTGACGAGATGACGACAGCCATAATGACATTGTAAAGGGGATACACTATTGCGTAATTTTGCGTCTTACTACCAAAGCATATTATTTCTGCTGTGACGTCTGCTGTTCATTATATTTAAATTCAAAAGACGCTATGCAAAAGACGTATGAAACAAAAATGTTTGTTTCAAAATTTAGAGAAGAAATCGGAGGACGATTCCCCGGACGATTCATAATGATTTACTATTTTTAGACGTCAAAAACTGGGTTAGTGAGTATCGAAGGGAGTAGAATTTCGGTCAAATTGATTTCTGAAACTAGGATCCGTTATGCAGTATTATGTTGAATACTTATAAAATATATTGAATACTATCATTAAAACGTTTTGTAAATTCAGAATAAAATTATGCTTTACTTTGTGTGTACAATGTCTTTTCTAAATATGTTCACCAATCAAGTTTGGAATACTTTGGTTATTTATACTCTTGAATATTACATGTTAGTGTTATATCAGATTATTTCTTGAGAATTTTACAGATATTGGGGATATATTCTGTCCTGTAAAGCTTATGAATTTTAACAAAAGAGAGATAAGGTAAACTTGAACATAAATTCTATTGTTATTCATGAGTTAACAACAGATTGTTTGGCTGTTTCACGTTCAAGTTACGTATACGCTATACGGTAACTGCGAAATCGCTTTAAAATCCTTATGGTACCTCTTTGATAACCATATAGGGCATTGGTGTTAAAACGTGTAATAAAATCAGTTTGTTTGCTCGTTTTTTAAACAATGTTTTTCTTCAGTGACCAAAAGTTAACAATCCTTATATAATAGTATTTTCTGTGGCGCAGATGACTTTTGGTATTCCAAAAAAGTAAATACTTGTCCTTTTCACGTATTCAGCGGATCGCGGAGTAATAGGTTGTTTGTAACAGAATATACGGACACTATATGTGTGACTGTTCACAATCCTTATCTAATAGTATCTACTGTGTCCGTGTGTCGCAGATGACTTTTGGTATTCCAAAAAAGTAAATACTTGCCCTTTTCACATATTCAGCGGATCGCGGAGTAATAGGTTGTTTGTAACAGAATATACGGACATTATGTGTGTGACTGTTCATATCAAATCAGTCGTAAATACGGCAAACTTCATTTTGCACTACAGGTAAAAATACATATCAAGGTCGTAATTTGCCGAAATTGATTTTTTGTGTGGACAGATTCATACGGTAATCCTTGTGCTTACTTTAAAACACCAGCAAAGTTTTATTTCAAGAAAATGATCGGAAATATGAAATATGATACATCTGTTTAGTTTTGAATGACAATCAACAGAAAATATAGGGCTTACTGATCTTTAAACGCGTTTATCTCAGTTATACTTTTTACTCCCTGATAACCTTTGACGGACCATAACTTGACTTCTAAAACTCAAGTGAAGTTTATTGAGTAGTCATTTTTATCCTTATAACATGGTCTTT
>JXSR01S014069.1:6403-38540 GCA_000969725.1 Ophiothrix spiculata | reverse complement strand
CATGTATAACAATTGAGGACCCTAGAACCAGAAGGGGGTTAAGTCACATTGAGTACAAAATGAGAAAATGGCACAAACATCATATCATTTGTGTTGCCTTGAATGGTATTGCTAAATCTTGCAGTGACTCTTACACATGCTCTGATCATCAAATTACTACAAAACTTGTACAGAATGTAGAAATGGGAATTCTGTGGTAGGAAATTGACACAACTCAATTTTCAAGATTTTGTGACTTAACCCCCTTTTAGTTCTAGGGTCCTCAATTATTTAACAATTAAGGTCACACAAGGCAGCCATTTTAGATAAGCCAGTATGTGGTCTGGCTGACAATTGCTATTGATTAATCTCTTTGAAATTTCTCTGGATGCACTTACTATTTATTTTTCAAGAAAAATTTGCCAAGATTTGCGCTGACATGACAGCGATGCTTGAATCCTCTCATGATGTTCTCCTGAAGCATTCTAGATGTAAACTTTAAAGTGAGCCCACAATGAATCCTCCTCCCTTTTTAGACAATCACTCCCAAAATATGTAAAATAACATCCAAAATTCCAAGCAACACTCCAAAAATTACATTATTTTGGCACATATTTACTCATTGTGATAACTTTTAATGCCAGTACACATACATCGGGAGAGCATCATGAAAGCATTAGGCCCTGTATCCATTGGCTGTACCCATATGCAGTGTGCCTGGTCTCGCCTTCCATTGTTTGTAATTGTGCGGCGCAACACAGACAATAAACTTCGTTCTGCTTAGTGATCATGTCAGTGTCCTTGTTAACGCAGATGATTCCTATGATCTGGCAGCACCAACAATCAACATGTTCATACTTGGTAAGCACTAGGTCATAGGAATATCTGTCGTACACCAGACCATTAATATGATCATTAAGCAGAACGATCTTCATTGTCTGTGTAGCGCCGCACAATTACAAACAATGGAAAACGAGACAAGGGCATATGGGATGGGTACAGCAAATGGATACAAGGCCTTGGGAGCCACAGTGGGACCAAGGCTCCATATTTTATTCAGCAGATCAGATCCAGAAGTTTGGTGGTAAAGACAAGAGAAGATATTGTCTGTATCCCATCATGCATTGCTTCCTATGAGACATTTTGGGAAGCTTTGATTTATGGACATTTCATCACTAACTACTCACATAATTTCATATGAAACAATCCCATAGGAAGTAATGCATGATGGGATACACACCGGGGATACACACAATCATAGATAAAAGAAAGTACATATGTGATGGCTCACCCTGAAAGGGGGGGGGACTTTGAAGATGATATCAATTTTGACCTTATCATTTCATCTGTTACAGCATTTTCTAAGCTTTAAAATGACACCTTAATTGTTGAAATTGATCAAGGCAATCAAATTTTACAGCAGAAAATCTGTTGGAAATTCTTATTATTGTCTTTATTTTTTGCTGCCTATTTTCATCAGTTTCTCAAAAAGTATTCTGTCGCAAAGTCCCCCTTTTCGGGGTGAGTCATCACATATATGAAACAGGTCTATTTGCACCCTAACAATTTGACTAAGTTAGGGGATTGCACCACATAGGCACCATGCCTGGACCAACGCTTCGCGAGTGCGTAGTGACCCTGCTCTGTGTTCTGTTGCGCGCTACTATTACTTGACTACAACGCAATACGCATCTTAAATTTTTCCGCCAAATTTTGCGTAAACGAGGAACAGCGCTTAACTGGCTCGATAGCTGCATTCTCAGTCAAATTACGATTCCGTTGTCAGAATACGCACACAATATCTTCTCTTGTTAAAGACCATGTAAAGGTGCAAAACATGATATGCCATATAAAGTTTCTACAGTATTGTTTAAATAGAATAAAAAATAACATTTAGAATACTGATGCATAAAGCAAAAACAAGAAGTGGAAAATGCTTTAAATATAAAAGCCTCTTCACTTTTACAGAAATGACAAAAGCATAAACACGATTTTAACATAACAAAAAACTATCCTAAAGTAACAATCAATTCTACACAATGCTCACACGTGTTATGAATACACTACACAATAACTAAACTGTACTATAAAAATATTTTTATACTGGCCATGGAGGTCCTGGTTTGAATCTCCATGGCAGCACATTTCACACACATATTTTTGGGACTTTAAGGTCAGTACTAAGCTGCAACTGCAGTACAAAAATAGTTTCATACTGGCCACGGAGGGTCCTGGTTTGAATCTCCATGGCAGCCAATTTCACACACATATTTGAGACTAAAGGTCTGTTAAAACTTCGCAGCAACTGCGGTACAGTGTAGTAAATTTTCTGATTTATCAATAACTATTTTACTACTACAGGTTGATGCAATTCAAGTTCAAATATATATTATATATATTATATATAACTTTATGGCAATGCCATGTATACTGCATTTTCTTGCAGTTTTATGTTAATAATACACTTCACTGCATTTGCTGCACATTCTGAATCACCTTTACCAAAATCCTGATTTAAGCTTCTCCAGATACTGCCATGAAAGTACTAAGCTAGACACGGGCGTTGGAACCATGTGTAGGCTGTGTGGGCTTTGGCCGCATCACTTTTTGACAGAGAGAAAAAAAGATTAAATTAAATTTAATTCAATTTGATGCATTTTACTATAGTCCTAGCATAAATAACCACAACACAGTACTGTACAAAATCGTTTTTAGCAAATACTGTCTTCTGGGGCCTAGTTGTTTCCTTATTTTTGATATCTTCAGGGGCCACAGGTCGTACCAGTTTTTAATTTCCTTCTGACACCCTGAGGCTTTATTATTTCGCACACATCTTTGCTCTTGTCATAGAATTTTGAACACATCTCCCTTCCTACTGCATTAAAGGGTTTCTATTGAAAGGATACTTAAGGCCAGGGTCAGATGAATGTCCACATTTATTTTTTACAAAATATTTAATGTCATAATTAATTACGACATGCGGTCACACGTAGTACGACCTCACATTTACTACAATAAATACAATGTTGTAATTAATTATGATATGGGATTAGCACATCATTTTCAGCATGCACACTATATTAATGCCGTGATTAATTAAGCGGTGGGGTCACACAGGGTTTTCACCGCATTACTTTCAACTTTATTACAATAAATCCATCTCAACGATGGAAATTGCAGTCGTTCATTTTTCAATGCGACGACCACCCGGTTGTAATAAATACGGGTCAGACGTATTACAAGAGCAAAATTTGTTGTAGTAAATGCTACCTCGTTGTTCGTCTGACCCCGACCTAAGTATTACATCGTAACACATTTCCTTACCCGAGGAATATCCATACACTCTAGATATTCATACAAACTCATTCATTCAAGAGAAAATGCTAATGTAAAAGTATGGATTACATTGTTTGAGTATTGGTTAACCCATTGAACCCTATGGACCAGCATACCAGAATTCATGTATATGAACTGATCGGTTTAGCAGCTTTTAGTATCAATGACTGATGTGCATGTGTACTAGCATTCATAATCAAAATATTTAGTGTTGTCTACCCTTATCAATCTTCGGACACTTGGTTAAAAGGTCAATAGGCTTTATTTGAATTTATGAGAAGTTCAGGTTTTTGATTTAATCACAACTTTCATCAAATATGACATCACCTATACACTACAGTAAAAAAGAGAGTATGTTGGTATATATAAATAATGACTCTTGTTTCATTTTACTTGAATGCTGATGGTTTGAACAGTCAGATGATTTATGAAGATTAAAAATTAAAACAAGCTTGCCAAATCGAAGCAAGATATAGGCTGTTTTATGAACTTGCAATTGTGGAATTGCTAGGGTTAAAAGGGTTAAATTATACTCTATAAACCTTGAAGTATGCAACGAGCAGCTGATAAATGCACAATGACCATACAGGAAAGTAAATTAGTCCATATTTCTTGAATCAACAACATACCAAATCTTGCTGAATATTCAAATACA
This sequence comes from Ophiothrix spiculata, assembly GCA_000969725.1. Classification (NCBI taxonomy): domain Eukaryota; kingdom Metazoa; phylum Echinodermata; class Ophiuroidea; order Amphilepidida; family Ophiotrichidae; genus Ophiothrix; species Ophiothrix spiculata. The sequence continues at coordinate 34,570 of JXSR01S014069.1, read as the reverse complement.
CATGCCATGTGGTAGCAACAAAATTACCCCAAAATAATACCAAAATCGTAGACAATTCATGTACGGTACAAAAGTATTAATACACAGTTATTTGGTCTTAATCAATCCTAATCGATTATTTCTAGTCTCTTACACAATACAAAACCACCAGTTCACAATGTTGTAGAATACAAGAGATATGCTGTGGATCTCATAACAGAGTCAGATTACATGTTGCATTCTTCAAGGTTTATAGAGTATATAAGTGAGCAAATTTCTCTCAAGAATGGTGCAATTTATTTTCGGTAGAGATTTAACAATGCGCTAGATGTAAAGCTGATACTAGTCAAACTGAGCTAACAATATTGGTTATCGATAAATAGGCACACCAAAGTTCAGTAACTTCAGTTGAAGAGAGCTAGTATCGTTCATTTTTGTCATTTAATAGATCTATTTGGCCGTGACGTCAAAGAGCACTTGTACACCATAAAAGATTCAGAGGTAATCATCGATCCTGGATGCACGGTTGTTAAAGGCCATATCCAGCTATCTCTCAGAAAATCCATTTTTGTATATGATGCAGCCTTTGGTAATTGATTAAATGGGACTATCATAGACCCAGGGGGGGGGGGCCCACCCAACTTTGGTTTTGGTAGGGATGTGCGGCCCCGATATCCAAAACCCTAGGCTAGAGAACGGAAGGTTGGCTCTGAAAAGGGGGTCTAGAGAACTGAAGTGACCCAAAAAATGACCCTTAGAACTAATTTTTTGGGCTAAATTTGGGCTCTCAAAGCAAAAATTTTCAAATTTTTTCTTGAAATGGGGGTCTTGGGAACTAAATTCCACATACCCATATCACCTTTCTAGGTCAGTGCCCCCCCCCCCGGATCATAGACCTGAGCAATGTTGTTTGCATAGTCACCATAAAAGTACTCCATCAGAAGTTTTCTATGATGAGTGTTCTTGTTGAATTAGTACTTCTTAGCTTTGTACTTTTTGACAAATTCTGCGACGTTAAACTTCCTCTTACACCCTGCATAGTTCATGTAGCGAACCTTGCCAAAAACTGGTCGTTCTTTCCATCCTTGATCATGAATACCGCAGATGGACCACATGCAGCCTATATTGAGAAAGAGAGAATACATGATATTGATTGAATGATTGATACTTATAGATCAATTTCTGCATTTACTTAATTTACAGGAGTGGAATTGCATACCACAGGCTAATTTTGAAGATGTCTATATGCTTATAAGCAGTGTTCTCGCTAAGGCCATATGTTGCAAAATTAGCGCAGAAGCTCAACAAATTGGCGCAAGGGATTCCCAAAACAAAAAGTCAAATATAGGGTTTTTTGTTATACACAACGTTCACTTATTAATTTTTATTCAGATTATATTCAAAATTACTCTCATTTATGAGGTGATATTTCCGAAAATGGCAATGGCGAGTTGTATTTTTTTCTTTTATGTCGCTTGGGCACAAAGTCAAAATCCTTAGCGGGAACACTGCTTATAAGGTGAAGCACAATGAATTCAAATGATAAAAACAAATCTGTTTAAGCTACTGTGTTGAAGCTTCCGGAATGCTTGATCAACATGGTCATCAATACACAAACAGAAGGAATTGGTCTTGCTTGTAAATTTCTTGCTGGATAAATGTGGCTCAGTTTGAATCCCACAGACAATAAAGAATCATATGTCTGCACACACTGCAATGCAAATTATAACAATCAACGAAAACGGCACACTGCAATGATATCTAGGAACAAGTGGTCAATATACATTTTTTTCATGTTTCCTATTTCTGTCATCTGGTCCCGGGGGCACTCAAGTATAATGTTGCAGGCATAGCGTAAACAAGAAAAAGGTGAATTAGGGTTGTTTTTTAGGACTGAAGGGTATCAGGTGACACCTTTTAGGGTATCAAAAGCAGCCATTTTAGCTCATTTTCAAGAAATAGGGTACTTTTTCAAACCCTAGTGTTAAAACGGTAACAGTAAATTCTCGATTTAGGTTGTGAATGGGTGAAAAAGGGTATATTTTGGCTTCAGAAACTATCACCCTTTATGGGGTGTTTTGAAAAACTGTGGTCACGCTATGCCTGCAACATTATACTTGCGTGCACCCCACTCACCCCACCCCCGGGTATCTGGTGGATCAAGATTGTTGATCAAGGAGAGAGCTTTTGCAGCTTCCCATGACCTGATTTGGGCAGACAATGACGGACAAATCTAGTTTCAGTTTGAAGTGCAGCAGGAAGACTAGATTACCTGGAGAAAAACCTGCGAAAGTGAGTATGGACTGAAAACCACATGCACATACAATGCAGGGATAGGGAATCGAACCTTGGACTCAATGGTGCAAAGCGAAAGAAGAACTGCTGCGCTAACCCGTCCTCTTGAATCATGGTCCACTCAAAGATTTTCTTTGCCCCATACACACACAAGAACTAATGCAACTTTGGTACCATCTTCAAAATTTGAAAATTTATGGTTACCAACATTACTATACCTGTTCTCCTGTCAAAAGCAACATTGATCATTGAGATAATATATTGCTATTTCTAATTTTGATTTTGAACATTTTGATTCCTTTTGTGATATAGTTCACTTTGAAGTTTTTCTTTGCCGATACATGAAAGCACAAGAACCCATGCTTCTGGTGGAGTACATTCTTCAAAGTTTGCACTTTTACATGCATTTACCAACAGAGGTATTTGGATCTCTGCTACCCAAGTTGTTATTATTGTTGGAATATATATACCTCATATATAGATTACTGTTACTGTCCTCTGATTGGTTAAAAGTGAGGGCTTGGATTTAACTAGGCCCGGAGCATATTTTTCACTAGCCCGCTCAACATATTTTGCGCCGCCAGTGTAACACAAGCAATACGCGCGCGCGACTATTGACCATCGGGCGTACGCTTGATTCAAATTATGATTCAAACAAATGTACGCTTGATTCAAATCTTAATGAAATGGGTCTAGGTCGTATTTATCTTTGAGATATATTGCAATTTCCAAGGCCTCTTCTGGTGATTTGGTGCACTTTAAAGAATGTCTTTGCTGCATACATGAATGCACAAGAACCCATGCTTCTTGTGGAGTACAATCTTCAAAGTTTCAACTTTCACATACGCATTTACCAACAGAGGCATTTGGATCTTTGCTATCCAAGTTGTATTTAGCATTGAGATATATTGCTATTCCCAAAGCCTCTTCCGGTGATTTGGTCCATTCTAAGATTATCTTTGCCCAATATAGGATCTCTCCCATCCAAGATATATTTATTGTTGAGGTATATTGCTATTTGAAAAGCCTCCTCGGTTGACTTGGTCCACTCTTAAGATTTTCTTTACATTTTCAGTACATAAATGCACAAGAACCTACTAATCTTGCAGAGAAACAGCTTCAAAGTTTGCAAATCCAGTCTTACCAACATAGGATCTCTCCCGTCAAAGTTATATTTATCATTGAGATATATTGCTATTTCTAAGGCCTCTTCTGGTGATTTGGTCCACTCTAAGATTTTCTTTGCTGCATACATGAATGCACAAGAACAGACACGTCTTGCAGGAAAACAACTTCAAAGTTTGCAAATTCACACTTACCGACATAGCCATTAGGATCTGTCCCGTCCAAATTGTATTTATCGTTAAGATATATTGCTATTTCTAAGGCCTCTTCTGGTGACTTGGTCCAATCTAAGATTTTCTTTGCTGCATACATGAATGCACAAGAACCGACATGTCTTGCAGAAAAACAACTTCAAATTTTGCAAATTCACACTTACCGACATAGCCATTAGGATCTCTCCCGTCCAAATTGTATTTATCGTTAAGATATATTGCTATTTCTAAGGCCTCTTCTGGTGACTTGGTCCACTCTAAGATTTTCTTTGCCCAGTACATACGCAGGAATCCATGCATCTTGCCCTCTGTTACAACCTGAATCTGAAAAATACAGACAAGAGGTTTTTAATAAATTGACATCAATTGAAAAGTCAAGAAGAAACAAGGGGGCATGCAGCTCTAAAAAGAAGATGAACCACTATCTTGGCAACAACTAGTCAGCACTACACTTGTTTGTGTAGTGCTTTTAATGCCATAATGAGCACTTGATATAAAACAAGTTGGTTCGCCAACCACACGTCTCACCTGATAGCGGTTAGTAAAGGATTTCAGCAGAAACATATATAATCCACAAATGGTCACCTTACTGGTGATTGTTTAGTCAATGTTGGACCATATGGTTTAAAGAAGTTTGGTCCATGTGGGGTCAAGGATTCACAAGTTATAACCATGTCCTTGAAATGACCTCGGATGACTAAAGGTCAGTTTTTGACCTTGAAATGACCTGAGGTCAACTTCTTAACATTTTGGAAATTTGACCTCAAATGACCTTCTGACCTTGATTTACATCGACATGGGGCAAAGGGCTATCCAAGGTCCACATTTGCTTCATGTAGAGTCAAGTAATATTGCTGTGACTTTGAAATGACCTTTAATGACCTTGGGTCATCTGTTTGACCTGGAATGACCTCTAGTTACCTTTTTGACCATCTTGGAAATTTGACCTCGACTGACATTTTAACCTTAACTGAAATTGACCCTGGGTCAAGAGCTACCTATGGTCTGAGTTTAATCCATAAGGGATCAAGGGTTCGTGAGAAATGGCTGTGACCTTGAAATGACCTCAGGTCAACTTTTTGGTTTGAGCATGATCTCAAATTGACCTCGGATGGCATCAGGTCAACTTTTTGAACAATTTTGAGATTTGAACTCAAATTACCTGTTGACCTTGAATGAAAAAAGTTTTGTGAGTTTATCCCGAGACCCTTCACGTCACTAAGTGTCATCATCATGTGTTTTGCAGTTCTCAAATTACGTCAAAACATTTATTGTAGAGCTTTCTTGCACCCACATGTTGCAATTAACTGACATCATTACATACCTGTGCTGCATTCCATAAGTCATCATGTGTCTTGAATTGCTCTAGCTGTTCTTTGCTGTACACATACTCCCTCTTATCTGTAGCATGGAGTTTGAGCGAGGTTTTAGCCCAATCATTAGTTCCTGCATGGTTTGAAAATGTGAGAATAATGTGTGAGGAGAGCTACATTCAAGGAAGTTATAAAGGGGAACCAGTTTTCTCCGCCATCTTGTGTCGCTCATGGAGCAGAGTTATTGTACCTCCGGATATATTCGGAGTTTGGTCCGATATCCAGGCAGATCGCGTAAATCTTCACTTGACGCATATACAGCGTGTGCATTTTGTTTCACGCGCAAACCGTGTCTGCGTTTCAAGTAGCGTGTACTGTGACTTGCTTTAATCAAAGTACGCCAATTTTCCCGCTAATCCGTTGCGAAGACTCTCAAAGTGTGGCACGCGAGGCCGTAAAATGCCGGAGGTACAATAACTCACCCTCCTTGAGCGACAATCCAAGATGGCCGCTTTCCCATAGGATTTACACGGCGGTGAAATCAAAATGGCGGAGAAAACCTGTTCCCCTATATAACTTCCTTGGCTACATTGCAAGTTTTATCCATAATTCACACATTCTTGTTAGATATTTGAGATTGTAATCATGGTAATAAGCTACTTGCTATGTATATATTTACCATTTACACATACAGTGGCAACTCATTAACACGTAGTTTATGGGAATTGGCATTTTACTACTTGTTATCAGAACTTCGTGTTATCCAAACAAAATTGCATGTAAAATCTTAGCTTGGGACTAGGAAAGTACTACTTGTTATCAGGAAGTCTGTGTTATCAGGTTACTTGGTAACGAGTTGCTACTGTAGTAATTAATCAGTAACACAGCTGTATCACCAAGTATTGCACATTTTGATTGGCCAAAGGTTTATCTTTTTCTGTAATCTGTTTTCAAATTGGCTGATTGGGTTCATATGATTATCATATGAACACTATAATGTATGAGAGTGTTACATTGCATGTTTTAGCCATAATTCTTGCATTCTTGTTATATATTTGAGATTGTAATCATGGTAATAAGCTATTTGTTTACCATTTACACATAGTAATTAATTAATAACACAGCTGTATCACCAAGTATTGCACATTTTGATTGGCCAAAAGTTTATCTTTTTCTGTAATCTTTTTTCCGATTGGCTGATTGTGTTTATATTATTATCATATGATCACTATCAGCCAATCAGGACATATGTACTTGGTGATTAAAGAGGCATTGGACAAGTTCAGCATCATCCCCAAACTTTTCCCCAAGCATTTTGAGATTTTTGCATCAATTCAAGTATTAGCGGTAATAATGACAACATGCAAAGTTTCATTGTCAAATTCAAACCATATATATTAAAATATTTAGATGTTCTTTTATTTTTAATTATCGTTGTCGACAACAATAAATACTGCCCTCTATAGTTGAATTTGTAAAATCGGCGTTTTCAAGAGATCTTATGAAAACTTAAAATTTCTTTTGATTTATCTCCAATCTATGATGTGAAAGGAATGTTTTACAAACAAATTTTGGTCTCTTTCTTGATTTCTAGCATCAATAAATATGTTTACAGAATAGCCTCATACCCAAAATCAACAAACAAAATAAAATTCAAATTTTTGACTTTTCTGAAGGTTTTGATCAAAATTTTCCAGATATCTGGTAATTGACTGTTATTTTCTAACGTATGAAGTGTAAATCATCCTTAAAAAAAAATTTAAAATTTTGTCCAATTCCCCTTTAATACAGGGTTCTCAGCATTTAAGGGGGGGAAATTCAACGATTTTTCCCTGATGAAATCTCAAAATTCCCTGATAATTATTTCAACTGATTTGGTCTTGGTCTTGGATGGCCTGGTCTTGGTCTCCGATGTTGTTTTGATATGCAACAAAATATGAGAGTCTCAATGACTACTTTTGATTTTTGGGACAATCAAAATTCCCTGAATTCCCTCTGATTTCAGGCATTTTTTAATCAAATTCCTTGACTGGAAAAAAGTAAAATAATTATCCCTGATGGGCTGGGAGCAGGCCTTGTATTTTGTGGCATGCGAGTGCGATAGCATACCATCATCTGCCCAAAATGATCTTAAGGAGTGCGATTTTCAGCACATCTAAATCTGGTAAAATTATACACAATAAGATACAAACTGCACACCTGAATATCATGAGAAGTGCTATTTGTAGCACACCAGGTATTTTCAAAATTCAAGGCCTGTGGGAGCCCCGTAGATAGATAAGGTCTAATATGATAACCCTCTGATAGCCTATGCAAAACTTTCAGATCCAAGAGAGAGCCACAAAAGATCTTGCAGCATAAGCAGTTATCTGTTCAGAATAAATTCAGAAATGTACTCATCGTGGAAGGAGGCTGAGCTGTACCACAACGCTTCAGACAATTTACATAAAAATCCAAAGTGTATGAACCTATATTGTATAGGAATAGGAAAGAGACCAGCAACCTGTATTTTTAAAGTCACATGATCCATTTTGTCTGAGGAATTATGGCAGGGTCTACAGTCATGAGGAAAAACTCCCACATCAATCTCTTCCTTGACACTTTCAAAATCTGCAGCACAATCCTTTAATATTGACATTTGAATATCATCTTTCTCAAGTGCTGAAACCTTATCTATGTTGAATTTGTTGGCTCTGGTACCGGGGGGGGGGGTCAAAATGAGTGAAAGGCTCGGTGAAAAGAGCAGGAAATAGCCCGGGGGGGGGGGGGTACTCAATTTTGGTTTTGGTAGGGGTGTGCCACGGGAAATTTGAAGTACCACCCATGTGAAAAAAGCTATGCAGTTTTTGTAAATATGTGATGGCTCACCCCGAAAGGGGGGACTTTGCAGATAATATCAATTTTGATTTAATCATCGCATCTGTTACAGCATTTTCTAAGCTTTAAAATGACACCTTACTTGTTGAAATTGATCAAGGCGATCAAATTTTACAACAGAAAATCGGCTGGAAATTCTTATTATTTTCTTTATTTTTAGCTGCCTATTTTCATCATTTTCTCAAAAAGTGTTCTGTCGCAAAGTCCCCCTTTTCGGGGTGAGTCATCACATATTTACAAAAACTGCATAGCTTTTTTCCTTCTACCTTAGTCCACAAACTTATTGAACAACCCTCATCAAACTCGCAATATGTATATCTTATAGTTAAGGGCTAGGATATAGTTTGCCATTTTTACCATTTGTAAAATCCAGAAAACTGATTGCAAATTGACCTGGAGTTTCTAGACAATATTATCGATCTGAATAATCCACTAAAACTCCAATTAGAATAATAAAAAAATTATACAGTGGCAAACATTCTAAATGAAAATCTTTATCATTGGAGAAATATGTCGTGAGCAATCTTTTCTTCAAAATAAAATCCACAGACAGATTACAGATTATAATGAAAAGACCAAGCTTATCGTGGTATTGTTTGTAAACAATGATTACCAATAAAAGTAATATACTTTGCGTTATCAAAATATTACAGATGAGTAATCATATTGCAAAATGTGTCGCGATGCAAAAATATTTCACCACTATGAACATTTTGGTAAATGGTAAAACAATTTACACCATGGCAAAAATTTAACAGATTGAGAAAAAATAAAAATAAAAATGTCCATTTCCGAATGAAAATTGAACATAGTGAAAATTAAACACCATGAGAAAAATTCTGAATGAAAGTGACTAAAAAAATGACAAAAGTTTATCTAGCCCTTATCATTACTGCAAAGGGCAAATTTGCAAACCTAACCCACCTTCAACAGAGTCGTATTTGTCATTGTAGAAACAGAAGTTGTCTGATAGTTCCCTCCTGATGATGGCTTCTTCAACAAACCCTTCGACACCTTTGGCATACCTGCTACGATACTTCTTGACTGCAAGGATCGCTCTCTGGACTGACACTTGACCTGAAATGTAAAGAGTAACATTGTTATTTTTACACATACACCCAGAATGAAGGTTGTTTCACAGTAAGGTGTCACATTGTAGCTTGTAGTAGTGCTTAGGGGAGACATGTACATTAATCCGCAACACCTTGCCATTATCTGAACTAGACGGCAGGGTCATATTTGGGGCATCTAGCTGGAGCATATTCAATTGGATGCTTTAAAATCATAGATATGGTATACAGGCGCATAACCAAATGCGTGGAAAAGAAGAATAATCGATATGTTTAATATTAGGGGAGAAATAGACTGTTCCGACTAGTGCAGATATCTGAACCACGTTGCCGATTAATTTACATGTCTCCCCTTACTGCAAAGATTTTCAAGGTACGACAAGGTCGAGTTTGCGCACTTGGAAATTTTTGACGTCATGCTGGTCATACGAGCACAACAACAGACACTTTGAAACCAGCTTTATCCTGTAATACTTGCCTCTGGTCATTTATTTTCAAAATAATTACTGGACATGAACATTCAAAGCCTTACTGAGCACAGCTATGTGTTCATGTTAAGTAGGTACATCAAGCTTTTCAGGTACATACACTGTGGCAGTTAAGTTGACTGGAAATGGTACATGCTTTCTACCCTATGTCCTGTACATTTTACAACATGGATACTCTGTGGCTACTTTCACATGTCATGTCATGTTTGTGTCAAAAATATATATATTAGAAACAATAACAGCAGTCTCTTGAAAGCCTCTCTAACAACCAATAAGTCACTGAAATAAGCTCTTCTTTGACTATGCTATTATCTGCTGTAAGGATATCTTCCTGGACAAATACCTGACCTGAAACAGTAATATTACACCCAATGGATTTACAGGGGAGATACCAGACACACCACCATTTTTATTCCAGCATGGAGAAAAAATTGGGGGTATTAACGAATATTGAAAACACATGCACATGCTTTGCGTGCAGGTTGGTATATCATTCGTGTAAAGTATTGTTTGCGCAGTTCGTCTTTATGCGCAGCCAAATCTTGGCACTCAAGAGTTGATTTTAGCGGGAACCAAGTGGACCCGAATACCCCCGATTTGAGCTCCATGGCTGACAACGCCACTACACGGGCCAGTATACAAAGCCCAGTATCTCCCCTGTAAATCTATGACTACACCCTAAAATATTCATGAACTAATCACAACCATTCATTGCCATTCACAAACTACTTTTCAGTTGGTACTTTTGCTTTACTTCCTTAAAACACACACTTCACCATACACTCAATCTCGTCCTGGACTCTGTTCTGCACTTGATACCACACACCTTGCTCAGCCCAACTACTCATCTAAATTACTTTGATCAGCCGCCAACAAGGCTTTCTCACTAGCTGCACCAACCAGGCTTATGGAACGAAATACCCATCACAACTCGCTCCTCCAACTCGCTGTATATCACTGTAAAGTAAAAAGCACTCGTTTTGGAACTGGCACTCGTTTTAAAACCACAAAAGCACTTGTTTTTTTACTCATTTTCCAGAACAAGTACCAAAACAAGTGGTAAAATGAGTACCAAAACGAGTGCCAGTTCCAAAACGAGTGCTTTTTACTTTACAGTGATACTTTTAAAAAGGCACTTCAATCTCATCTTTATCCACACTAGTTTGCTCATTCTTGTAGTTTATTAATGTATTGTGTATGCTCTGTTTTTCTGATTTTGTGTGGTTTCATGCGCCATGATCTAAATGAAATGGTGCTTTAAAATGCTCAGTTGTATGTAAAATATCATCCCAAGGTGTAATAAAACAAATATTACATATTTTGTCATCTGTCTGGTATTTTAACTTATCTCCTGGAACTGGACAAGAAGAAATGTGTTGCTTTGCAGTTTTCTTAAATTAATTAACCTTTATAATGTATTGCTTTGGTCAGCCTAATTGATTTAGGCTTACAACAGCAACTGCACTGCAAGAAGATAGATCAGAATTTGACAAGTACATAAATCAAAGGGTGATTAAAGCTCTTCCCATAACACACAGCAACATTTCATTAAATATGATTAAGCCCAATGGAATGTTCACCAAGGTCACTCCACTACTACATTCATTTGTGTGGTTAAGATTTTGAATTTCCTCTTTTGGGAATGAAGAAAATTGGTGAAGTGGTAGTTGTTTACATTGACATAAAGATGTGATTTAATATCCCCTTTCTGAAGGTCTTTTTCATTCACACTTCGACAATGTAATCAATTTTCTATAGCAAGTTTTCCATCAGTAGTTTAATCATGTAAGTCTATGGCAGTTGGTTCACTCAGTGGGTTGTATAAGCTGTGGAAGTAACAGTTTGAATTAAATGGTGGGAAGAACCTAAAACACCCTATGGAAATAAATGGGGAGTGGATAATACGATTGTCAAAACTAAACAGAGATCTGAAATCTCATTCTAGGAAAATTTTGCAACAAGCACCAGCCGATATATTGAATACCTTGTCGTGTGGACCACAATGAAACGTCAAGAACAGTTGGATTAAAATAAACCTTTCTTGCAGAAAACCATCAGGGTAATATAATATTGTGTTGTGCAACTCAAAATTGAAAATATATGGGTGTCTACCACAGCTGCAAGCTACAACCATGACAGCTACTTTTTACTAATTTACAGCTGCATTGCCTTCCACTTTGCACTTGTGTCGCTTTCTTCTTCAGCAGTTCTGTCACCTTACAAGTTGAATATGTTCAAGAATCAATAATATCATATATTTGATGGCTCACCCCGAAAGGGGGGGACTTTGCAGATGATATCAATTTTGATTTTTTCATTTCATCTGTTGCAACATTTTTTAAGCTTTAAAATGACACCTTACTTGTTAAAATTGATCAAGGCAATCACATTTTATAACCAAAAATCTGCTGGAAATTCTTATTATTTTTCTTTATTTTTGCAGCCTATTTTCACCTGTTTTTTGAAAAGTGTTTTGTCGCAAAGTCCCCCTTTTCAGGGTGAGTCATTATTTTACCGAAGTGAAACCATGGTGACAGATTGCTCAGAGCATTTTTGGTTGGATCATTCCTGTACCCATCAAAGTATTTGAGTCTGTTCTGGCAGAAATCTTCTAACATCAACAAACCGGCTTTACTCCCTGGTGTGGCCCAGTCTACTTCTGGTACTGTTCTGTCGACTTGGAGTGAGTCTAAGGCTGCTGTCCAATCATTGGGCTAGATTAAAAAAACAAAAATGAGAATTTGAGTGAGTAATAATCCTGGGCTAGAATTAACACTTAAGTGACTAAGGGGGGGGGGGGTCCTAGGGGCCCTACCACAAAACGCAAACACAATTTACATCGCTGCTCCATGTAATTGTCAAACTTAAAAATAAAAATAAAATACTGGGGATTTATAGTGCGCTATGCCTCCCAGATTTGTAATACCACTCGGCCTCTGCACACTTTACAGGTGTTCGCTGACTACTGTGGTCCAAGTTAGCTCCATTCCACACCAAGCATCATTTCAGGTTCTGCCGCAACCTCAAGGGGCGCTGAACCTTGATCAGCCCACATACACACCATCGCTGCCCGGATCAGCTCCCCGAGTTTCGTACGGGTTTCTACAAGACAATTAGCAGTTAGTTCCTTGTCCAAGGGAATTTCAAGCACACTCAACTTTTTTGGCACCAGCGGGGTTCGAACTCGGTACCTCACGCACCGCAAGCGAGCGCCTTACCGATTGAGCTTATCATGACTGCTTAACACAACAGGTCCCTCAGTGACAAAAAAATTCAAATCGATCCAGTCGTTTTCATGCTAATTAGCATAAAGTGATTTTTCGAGGGCACTGTTCAAATTTGATTTGCCCATAAAATCGAAACCGAATAATTCTAATTCTAATTTTATTTCAGCAATGTAATTGTACTTGCAATGTGCACATTTGAGCAAAAATTCATGCGAAAATTCCTTGGGGAACACGGTTTTTGAAATTTTGGCGGGAACATTTTTGACGCGACACAAAAAATGGTTTTCCGGGCGCCATTTTAAAACGTTTTTTTATTCATCCAAATTCTGTATCAGATTCATCAGGATTGTTCGTAAAACATGATTATTATAAGGTTCTTATACAAATCCAGTAAAGTAAAGAAGCACTTACTCGAAATATTTCGACAACATCCTGTTGTCTTGATCACTCGACTATGACTGGTTTTGGATTATTGACTGGCAACCTTTGATGACAGTGATGACGTCATCTTCTTCAAATGTTGCCGAAGGATAAATGCGATCCAATGAGAACAGCGGACGCGGTGTATGAGATCAAATGTAAAACGTGCGGGAGGTCATATGTCGGTGAAACGGGACACCTCTTTGAAATCAGATTGAAAGAACATAAAACTGAATGTGAAAAAGCAAGCAAGATCCATTTCACTAGATTGCAGAGGAAAGTTTCCCAATCAGAAATGTTTAAATCCACGGTAGCAGAGCACGTTGCTAAGACCAACCATGTTATTGATTGGGACGGAGTGAGACTCATAGACCTTGAAAGTGACAGAAACACTAGATGGCTTAAGGAATCCATTTGGATAAGGAGCAGGGGCAGAGAGACATTGAACAAGGATGAGGGGTCATACAAACTGAGCAGGATCTATGACCAGGTGCTTCTTTACTTTACTGGATTTGTATATAAGTATCATCTTCATCCAAATTGTTGAGACTGAAAAAACACACCATGAAATTTACATTGTAAGCAAAACATTTTCTGAAATTTCTGAAAATTCATTGCTGATTGGCAGGCCTTCTTTTTGGAATTTGCAGATCACTAAATTATTGCTCTTCTGGGGCTCTCAAGAAGAGCAGTAGGAGAGTGTCGATCTAAACACTGGAATAAATAAGAGGAGCTGTTTAAATAGAAAGAAGAGCAGTTACAAATTATAAAAGCAGTTTCAACAATTGAATAATTCATACCCTCTTAGTTTTATGGTCAGGGTCAATGATTGACCTGAACATCATGTTTTACAATCAAAGTACCTCTTCAAGTAATTGCATAGGCTAGCAGTCCTGTTTTAATTGTTTAAGCTTACTGTGAGTTCAAAGTGCTTTTGTCAAAACATTAGCCTTGGTTAGGTCCACCTACAGCAATAAAGAAAAGATTATTGCCTATAACTTTTCTGAAAAATGTACTCATTTATAATGATGTTAAAAAAATTGCTGTCTTATTTTGGTTTCTCAGTATGGAGCTTCAATTTTGGTAACTGTTATGCGTTTGGTCTCAGTGAGTGAGATGAGCGAAAAACAGCTCTTCTGAAACTGAGCAGTAATGCTCTCAAGCTTCTTAAAAATGAAGACCTGGATTAGGATGCTTACCTCTGGTTTTGTCTTTGTCTGGTGTGGATGTTTGATGACTGGTGGATACTGTGTTAGATATGTGGAGAGTACTTTGTGGATCTTGGATCGGATTGTACGAGCGCCGTATTCAAGCTTCGGAGACGCCTCCCAACAGGGAACAATATTGTGGGCATCTACCTATAGTTGAGAAAAAACAAAAGGATGGTTTTCAAATTGAATTTTTTTTCAAAATATGTACATTCAAATAAACTGTAAGCCTATAGGCATAGGAGCATAATTAGGCCACAACTTTGTGCGGCCGTTCGCAACCAGGCCACATCTTTGATTTTCCAAGACTTTGTTTTGCACCTCAAGGTTAATGTAAATTAAATGATTTCAAATTATTTAGAGGTGTAAGATCAAGCATACGGCGGCCATCTTGGAAAATAAAGGATATGGTCTGGTTACTGCTCAAAGTTGTGGCCTAATTGTGCTCAAGCGCTATTTTCTTAGTTTGCCATAACCTCATCAGTCCCAAAACCCCAGAAGTATTTTTTATTTAACTGAGAATAAAGAGAGCAGACATTATGCACGATGACGATGACAAAACAGCTTCAGCAGGAAGTTAACATGAAAGTCCTTCAGTGGTGACAGCATTAAAAAGTCGGTGTTGAGATATGATAATGAAAATATTATGGCTAGAAAATGTATCAAATAGCTAAAGTTATAATATATGACTTTATAGACCAATCTATAATAGTTGACATACTCCCGCCGTTAATGGGGTAAATCCACGAGGCCAAGTATGATAAATACACTACTTGATCTCGCTCTGAGTTCCGTTCCCCGTCCGATTCTGTGGATTTACCCCATCAACGGCGGGAGTATGTCAATTATAGATATGGTCTATAAGAAAAAAGTTTAGAGATGGTGTTGAACTTGTTCAATGTCAGAGATGCCAGTATGTATCACTGAAAAAATCTGAAACTTTCAAAACAATCCTGAAAATGTGTGTAAATTTTGGCAAAAAAGCTGAAAAAGAGGGCTAAAAATATATAAAAACACATAAATTTGGAGTAAATGAACCCCTGAAATCAGGTTTTAACAGGAAAACTGGTATCTATGAACATGTGACTAACCTGGCAAAACGGTACATCAGAAGGCAGTCCCTTGGCAACATCCTCCACCCAGCTGCTAGGTACCCTCAATGGACTGAAATCTGTTACAACACCACCAATCTTCTGATCTTTCACAAACTTAGGGAGTACTTCTTTGGCATAACCAATCAACAAATGGAAAGAGATATCAAGCTTACTCAGTTCCTGCAAAAAATAATAAGAACATATGGCTTTAGTCAGTTAAGTTCATAATAATAAAAACTGTCATTACATCAAATTGATCCAGGAGTTTATTTATTCAAAGAGATGTCACTCCCTTGTTGAAATAATGCTCCGCCTGGTATAACTAAATGCTGCATTAATGGTTTATTCAGAGTCTGACGATACCCATCTTTTACACGCACTAAAGTGTTCCGAAAAAGAAACTTGTACACTTTGTTTTAGTTCTATTCTACTCAATTATATACTTATCAGATCAACATAATTACAGATAATGTAAATGTAAAATGGATATGTTTCCTGTGATACGGGTACAAAATTTCTACCAAAATCCGAAACTATCCCAATTATCGGGCAAAGTGAAAATTTTTTGATGCAAGGCAACATGAGAGCTGCGCATATCATGACTAATGCCCCTTAATTGCCGTTTGAGATATCAACTACAAGTTGCATCAATATTTTTTTGCTGTATAACATTTAGCATGTGATTTGATTAGAAATCCCAACCTGGAATTAAATTGGCCAAGGTAAGATGATTCAGATAAAACTCTTCAATAAATCAAGAAAAAACTCTTCAATAAATCAACTTTATTAGAAAAAACATGTTGCTAGATGGTTTGGAAGTCACATTAAGCCATTTGTCCCATGTGTGGTTAATGCTCCACTTTTTGCCTCTGCATCAAGTGTATACAGGTTGTAACAGAAAAAATTATACATTTTTGTTAGCGGTATCACGAGGAAAGTAAAAACATTGAAATCACAAACTTTCCCTTATTTAAAAGGCTATTTAATTGGCCACCTGAAGCAGCTTAAGTGATCTCATTTAATGGTCAGGGTCAAAAGTAACGCCCATTTAAAGACCGGTGAAAACCATATGGGCCGATTTCACCATTATTTCAGCGTAAACAGTTTTTTTTATGATTCGAAGAAGATTATCAATGCATTGAGATAAAATGACAAAAGGCACACCTATCATTTAAATAACTTTTTATGTTTTTATTTTTTTCATATGATAAGAATTAATCATAGATAATTTTATTATAAAACTTCTGTTTTAATTGGTTAAAATATTACTCATATCCCAAAGTAAGCATATTGCATCGAAGACTCGGTAACTTTGGTGGAAAGTGGAAAGCAAAGTGTTTAATTCAATATTCCTTTTTCCTATTTTTTACACAGTTTCGGTTTAATATTCAAAGGGTAATATGGAAATTAAAATTGATTTTCCTAGCTAAATTATTGATAAAAATTGAGTTTTAAAAAAAATTTAGTTCAGAAATGACGGTGTTTTCTTTGACCTCTGGGTAGTATTAAAGTGATTAAGTACTGACTCTGCCATTTAGCGGATATGTTGTCTAATCATATAAGATGTCTCTTTAAAATATTCTGGAGTCCATGTCAAACATCAAGGATACAGCAGTTTACGGGCAAGGTCATAATTAAGAGTTTTATTCCTTTATTACCTAAAAAACAACCTTGTTATGATGTTGTATATCGTTTGGGGCATTATGTGCCTTTATTGTGCTACCGGTAAATAAATTGGATGGACTGGCCCAGGTGGTTTTAAGGTAGGGTCAGTATAATTGCCATATCTCTGCTTGTAGACCATCAATCTAGATGAAACAAAGTGCATTTTGTAGCTAAAGAAACTGGCTTTCCATATAGGTAAACAACAATATGATACATAGTGTAACTTTTTTTTTAGCGTAGATAACAATGTATAATTTTTTCTGTTACAACCTGTATGTGGTATTAGCAGAACTGTTTCAACACTGTACAAATCATGGGTTAGATCAAACACTCATCTACAAGTTTTGTATTTATTTGAGATCCATATCCAAATCCATTTTAATCATTAATCTCTATAATCATATTATACAAGTGTATCTGGAGGTATAGTGCACTTATAAATTGTCATTTTCCATATTGTTTCTCACCTGTTCAACCTCCTAGAGTCCTTTCAGCATAAATCTAAACTGTCGGATAATGGCATTAAAATTTTCCCTCAGGCCAAAAAAAAATTGTTTGGTTGCCCTCCACAGAATTTTTCAGAGAGGGTCGGTCGGTCGGGTTTTTTTGGTTAAAAAAAAAAATTCAATACACTTCCACGGACCGCTAGGTCGATCAGCCGCTCCAGCCTTCACAACTTCCCCGCGACATCCAAATCAAAACAATCAAATACCTCTTGCAGCGATTTGGGACATTCTAAACATTTTGAGGGTTGAATATCGAAAAAAGCAAAAACATATTTTTTTTTAAATAATTTTCGGTAGGTTTTGCATATTTTTGAGGGGAAAAAAAAGAAAAAAAAGTTAGGGTTGGGCTGAAAAATAGGGTCGGTCGGTGGAGGACAACCAAACATTTTTTTTGTGGCATAATAGTCAGGTAGGCATAGAGCACTATAAATCACATTAATTTCCTATGGTCTCTCACCTGTTCAACCTCCTGCAGCCCTTTCAGCATAAATCCAAACTGTCTGATGGTGGCATCTAAGAATTTCGGAACCAGGCAAAAACAGACATGAAGTGGGACCTCTTGCTTCAGGGCCAATCTTTGTGCAAATAACATAGCCCAGTTATCTGAAAATGGAAGTTCAAGGTATTAGAATCAAACTTATACATTTGTTAATGTAGAACATTTTTAATAATTTGATCAACATATGCTTCCTTAAGAACACACAACACTAAATAAATTGCATAAACATTTACATACAAAGCAGGTTCTGGGTCATGGCAGATTTCTTGGCTATAAAGCAACTGAATACGCCAGGATAAGAACATCCAATAGCTCCCTTCTGTTAAGTTCTATAAAATATAAATGCATATAAATCTCTGAAAATGCTTTCAAATCACTAGAAAGCATTTCCATGTCTTTATCCCAATCATAGTGTCACATTTGACCTTGTAGTTGACTTTGTTAGACATTGTTAGATAATTTTCCTAGCATATAGTTGCAGAGGGGAGCTCATGGAGTTGGGATGTTCTTGTAATGGCTGTTTAAATATAGCTACTATGTACTATAACAATTATCTAACAATGTCTAAACAAGTCAACTACAAGGTCAAATATGACAATATGATTAGGATATTGTCATGGAAATGCTATTTTAGTGATGTGAAAGCATTTTCAGAGATCTGTATGCATTTATATTTTATAAATATAATCAACAGAAGGGAGCTACAGGGTGTGCCAATAAAAACGCAAGATTTTTTGTGATTTTTTTTCTGAGAGATTTAGGCTACATGTAATAAAAACAATTATTAAATGTTATTGTACATAATCTCAGCTTCAAATAGCATTTTGTTTCGTAAAATTTGAGCGTTTAATTCTGAAGTTATTACAACTTCTGTGAAGCCCTTAAAAATTGGGTTGGTCTGATTTCTTGATCTCAATTCCATGTTCAATAACAAAAAGTAGGTGGCAATCAAAACATTAAATGACAAGTTACTTTATCTCCAGATGAAAACTTCTATCGCTTACTTGCAGTTTTTGTTTAGTGTTATATCAAAAGCTCATTGAAAGTATCCAATCAAGCCAAAAGGATGTCAGAATAACTTTTACAATTGCCAGAAATAACGATTTCAATTATTTTCTATCCAAAATTTCATGTTCAAAGTTTCCCCAAACCGGAATGTAAGTTCGTTTCTGAATATCTGGCATGATGTGAACCTTGATTGTAAAATTTATCTGGAAACGCAATGTAATTTTCCCCAACAGTTACAATTGCAGCTACTGCCTTCGAGTCTCGCATCTATTCATTTTTATAATAAAAGGTTAATACGAAAGCCCTTGAATTTTTTGTTTTAGTTTAGAGCTGACACTAACTGAAGTACCACAACTAAAACCAGCAAAGCTGAGACTGCTAAAACTAAATTTCATAATTGCTTATAATTATTTCTTCAAATCGATCATGTTTTGTTTTCAATGAAAATAATTGATCAATAATATCTTTGAGCTAAAAATAATTGGAAAATTAGTTTAGCGGGTTTAAATTTATAGGGGCTAATGTCTTGGATGCATATCATCCTAGGTTAACATACTTCATCCGATGACCACAAATCGGACCAGATAGAAATTTGTGCTCCATTTTAAAATTGCTGTATCTCCGGACAGGAATATCCGAATTGGATGAAACAAAGGGCATAATGAAGAGGAGAAACTCTATTTTAATGTCATTTATCTTTCGATGTGAAAAATGGCCTGCTTATATTTTAAATATTTTTGTTTTCAAATCTTGCGTTTTTATTGGCACTCTGTATTGGAGTTGGGATGTTCTTATTCTGGCGTATTCAACTGGTTGCTTTAACTTTTGGTTTTATTGAGAGATAATTAGGTCAAAAACTTTTTTGATAGGCTGTCAACAATAGGCATGTTCGTAATTTGATTGCCTCTTACCTTGTACCCTTTGGTTGCCTCTTACCTTGTACCCTTTGGTCCCTTGACATCCAATACACTACCCCATGGTTTTCGTCAGACACGTCTTTCACGTCGGAGATGACCCTGACTCGCTTCTTGTTGAACTTGAACTGAGCCACGGAATTAGCTGTCTTTAATCTGAGATGAGACAATCTTGAAAGGATATCTTGTGGTTCGGTTGATGCGTCTGCGTCTGGATCCACCTAAGCAACAGAAGAAAATGAAAAGATAGAGAAATCATCAAAAAAGTTTCAAAACGCAACCATATTAAAGGGACTGGCCTAGATCCTGTCCGCTGATTTAAAGCATTTCCATAAGTTTTTCATTCTAAGTGGAATCTAGCCTAGTCCCTTTAACTATATGCACAAGCATTCACAAACTAGATAGGCCACTGTATGGGCCACATTCATAGATTCAGAGCAGAGATCACTTCGTATAGGCCGGTAATGGCATTGTAAGCCGCGGAGCTCGATTGGGGGGTATTCGGGTAGTGTTTTCTGCCAATTACAACAAGATTCTGTTGCATGTTGAGAAAAAATGCATTTTAAAACTTTACGTGAAAGATACGCCACCTGCACGCAAAGCATTTGTGCGTGTTTTCATGTTATGACAAGTTACGATGTATCATCTGCAAACACAAGAATAACCCCAATTTGAGAGTGAGGCGCAGGATTGTGTCTTTTTGACAAAACTTTCCCATTCAATGGCAATACTCTATTCATTTTTTCAAGAACGGCGCATTTCTGCCAATAGATACAATACTGCACCTTGATGCAATTTGATCCCCATACCGGAATAATAATGGCGGTGAGTCTGCTATCTCCGCTCTAAATCTATGGCCACAAAAGACTTGTCCTTTTTCTCTGTTTTAGGTGTTCTGACATGTCTTGCTTTGAAGAATTATAATCTGGTTGTTGTTTCTTGAACATTTGCAAAGACCATGTTAAGGATGAAAATGACACCTCAGTGAACTGCAATCGATTTCCATAAGTGAAGTTATGGTCTGTCAGGGAGTAAAATGTATAACAGAGATAAGATCAGTAAGCCCTATATTTTCTGTTGATTGTCCTCAAAATATAGAGATATATTTCATATCTGCGTTCATTTTCTTGAAATAAAACTTTGCTGGTGTTTTGAAGAAGGCACAAGGATAATAAATATGTCAAAAATAAATTTTGGAAAATTACAACCTTGACATATATTTTCACCTTTTTGTAGCTCAAAATGAAGTTTGATGCATTTGCGACTCGTTTGAAATAGGCAGTCACATCTAGAAATATGGAAATGTGGCAAACTCCTAGCAAATTTGGCCTTTATGATGGATGGAAATACATGCAGGTACATTTGTGCCAACTATTCATTGACCTATTTCAAAACAAACAAGGAAATTGTTTTACGGACCACTTCAAAAGTCAACCGGCAGCTGTCTGCCGGTTCTGGGCAGTTGGCTATTGTATCTCCCGGTTTATTTACTCAGAACCGGCAGGCAACCGGCGGTTGAGTTTGAAGCTGCCCCTTAGCTACCTTAGGTTTCTTAGGTGAGCTGTCAGAATCATTCTCTGCACTTCTTTTTGACATGGTCTGAAAAACAAGATAAAGTATTTTTTAAAGGGTATAAGCTATGAACAGTACATGTTACTATCATAATGAGCTGTTATGCATACAAATACAACATAGTGAAAATTACTGATCTCCAGGTGCTGGAAGCATGCAAGTGCTTCCTGACGCGAAGCGGAGAGAAGTAGTCACACGCATCCAACACTGAGGGATCAGGAATTTTCAATACGGAACTTCTCGAAATAAACCATGTTGTATTTGTTTTGGCCGAGGATCACCCAAAATGGCTATACACACGATGACCGTGTCAATAACCGCGCCCAAAATGGCTATAATAACCTCGCCCAAAATGGCTATAGACACGATGATCGTGTCAATAAATAACCTCATTCAAAATGGACATGATGATCTTGTGTGAGAAAGTGAATGGCTATTGAGCCATTCTCACTGATGCTCAAGGGGATGGCAACAAAAATAGTGGAAGGAGGAAGGGGACTTGCATTACCACTGGATGAACTTCCCGAACAGTTTTGTGAATATTTCTCTTCTAAGATCAGTGACTTGAGAGAGAAACTTGACTCTCGGCACTCTCTACCACCATTATTTACTGCTTATAATGGCCCTGTCTTTGAGAATTTTTCTCCTGTTTCAGAGAATGATATTTTTCAATTAATCAGAAAAACGCCCACAAAAACCTGCAGTCTCGAAGCATTACCAACTGATATGGTGAAAGAGTGTGCCGATGATCTTGTTCCTCGCATTACTTATATTGTTAATGAATCACTCTCATCGGGCGTTTTTCCCACTGATTTCAAGCAAGCTATAGTTCTTCCTGCTTTAAAAAATTGTAACATTCTCAAGAACTATAGGCCGATATCGAACCTTCCGTTTGTCTCTAAAATTCTGGAAAAGGTTGTCCTTGGTCAGTTGCAGCAACATCTCAGCGAAAACAACCTTCTTGAGGTCAACCAATCTGCTTACCGCAAAGGTCACAGCGTAGAGACCGCAGCACTGAGTGTCATGGATAATTTGCTGACCAACTCGGATGAGAAATTAGTCTCATTAATTTCACTCCTTGACCTCAGTGCTGCGTTCGACACGCTCGACCATGCTATTCTCCTCAGGCGTATTGAAGTGAGTTTTGGTATCCAAGGTAGTGTACTAAGGTGGTTTTCTTCATATGTTTCCAATCGTTTTCAGTCAGTCAGTATTAATGGCACAAGGTCTAATCCACGCCCTCTCTTATATGGTGTTCCCCAAGGCTCCGTCCTTGGACCGGTTTTGTTTACTTTATACTCTCAACCTCTCTCTGATGTTATCACGCAACACAATTGTTCATTTCACAAGTACGCCGACGATACCCAGATATCACTATCAAGTACGCCTGAAGACTTCGATGTTACCAAGAATTCTGCCATTGAGTGCATCATGGCAATATCAAATTGGATGGACAGTAATAAGCTTATGCTTAATCCTGATAAGACGGAGATGATGATCGTTGGTGCAACTCAACGAATTAACCAGATTGAGAGCAATTCAATACAGATCCTGAATAATAATATACCTTTTCAGAATTCTGTCAAGTACTTAGGAGTTCGACTTGACCAGTCTTTATCGATGTCTCAGCACATCAGTGACATCTGCCGCTTAACATTTTTATCTTTAAGGCGGATTGGTTCTATCAGAGCTTATTTATCTGAAAAAGCTACGTCATGTCTAGTTAATTCAATCATCATCTCTCGTCTTGACTTTTGCAATTCCATATTGACTGGTATCACTGCTGATCAGCTAAATCGTCTGCAAAGGGTTCAAAACTGTGCCGCTCGGCTTATTCTTAAGAAAAAGAAACATGATCATGTTACCCCACTCCTCATTGAACTTCACTGGCTACCTGTGGAGTTCCGTATTCAGTTCAAACTCGCCGTGTTTGCCTTCCAACATTTTGAAGGCACATTACCTCAATACCTATCTTCCGTCCTCTGTACGTATCAACCGTCTCGTACCCTCAGATCATCAGCTGAAAAACTCCTCAAAACTCCACGGGTAAACTTAAAAACTGCCGGTGAACGTTCGTTCCACTATGCTGCTTCTTCTGTATGGATCAACTCACTACCAAACAAACTTCGCAGTATTCCAACACTTCCTGTTTTCAAACGTCATCTCAAAACCCACCTGTTCTGTCTTGCTTTCCCTGAATGTTAGTTTTGTTTTGTTTGGCGCTCTGAGTTCTTCGGAAGATTTTGCGCCCTAAAAGCACTCTTTATTATTATTATTATTACTCTATTATTGCTTTCCATTACATTCTTCCTCTTGTTTGTTTTACTCAGACTCTCTTTTGGTCTGCGATGGACCAAGGAAAAAAACGCAACATCAAGTTGAAATTCTGAATAACATCAGAAACTCTCCCGATTGTAATATTACCAATCAATGCAAGTCACCTTCCTCCTTCCACTATTTTCGTTACCATCCCCTTGAGCATCACAGTGAGCTTCTGCTCCACTCACTTTTTCACACCCGGACCAGTGACCCGGTCATCGTGTCTATAGCCATTTTGGGCGAGGTTATTGACACGATCATCGTGTCTATAGCCACTTCCATTTGGTTTACTATACCTAATAAATATTTCCCTGAAAGTGGTTTAAACACATACAAAAAAGTCCATTCTTCTCGTCACCATTTGAATTTCCAATTTAGTGATATGATTTAGGATAGTAGGGTGTGATACTTATCAATTTTTTCCACGTGTGGACGTTACGCGCACTTGGGAAAAAAATACTGTCATGCGCATCAGGTTTAACTGACCAATTGTTTTTCGTGGATTCCTAATAAATGCTCAGTTGTGTAAGATTTCTCCCAGGGAAAAGAAAGTAACTTGGAATATTATGCACAACAAATACTGCCTTCTCACTTTGTTGCAATTGGTACTTACCCTTCTGGCTCGGATAATGAGACCAATTTGTTTCTTGAGTGATGGAGTGCGCTGGGAGAGAAGTCTGCTGATCAGTGAACTGGTCTGCATGTGTATCAATCCTTGGGAAAAGTAAAAAAAAAAAATTGACTGTTATTGATCCCATCACAACTTTTTCACTTTATGAGAAATTCCCTTGATGCTATGGTCACTGCCACCGGTCGCCGACCGGTGTGTGGGAATCGGAAGGAAACCGCAACGCCGAAACATCGGTATGACATTGGTACGTAAATGCTTGTGCGGTTGGTCATCCTTCAGCCTACGATTATTATGTGTACCATAACTTCAGACATCGTTAAGAAGTAACAAGGTTTAAACACGAGTTAAGTCCTTGCAGCTTTTTCTCGGCGTGTCTACGGCTCACAGAGCCTGTCCGGTCTCCTGATCCGTACGGAAGGGGAGTAAGGATGGTAAGGATCTATAGGATGGGAAGGATGGTTAGGATAGAGAGGAGAGTAAGGAAATATCATTTAGTAATAAAAATATCATCATAAAATTTTCATGTGCATCACCTTTAACTGAAACAAAGAAAGGAATCAATTGTTTACTTCAGATTTATCAGGCTCAAATCGCCATGTCAGGTGCAATAGCATCCAAGCTCTACCGTTCATATTAAACATATACATTCCCCATCGTGCATATGTATGGCTTGTCCTATGAATAGGACTCAAGTCCTTGTGATCAGTCATACACGCTAAACAAGGGTCAAATCTATACAAGCTGTTAAAAAGTATGTCATGTGTATATATATAAATTTATTTAATTCAGGGGGGTACCCAAAGCACTTAATGTAGGCCTATAAAGTGGGTACCCTCAAGCACATTCAATGATCAATTTTTGAGATGTCATAACCTCAAGTTTGGATCTCATGCCACACCTATTTGTTATAAAAACATGGCCCGGGGCTCGAACCCACAACCTCTGTATTACGCTCCCCTACATACAGCCCGGCCTAAAGCCTTGTACATGTGATTGAGTGTCAATAACACAGAGAAATCCGAGGCTGAGTTGGCATTGGGACGATTTGATTTTGGGCCGACTTGACCAGACCTCCATTTTTTAGCTACGCTGGTTCCCTCTTGCTCGAAAAGCACAAGCCAAAAACGAAGGCATGCTGTATATTACAGCCTATCACAAAGGTAATTTGTGATGCGTTACATCAAAAGGTACAAGTTCTCGGCCAAGCAAATTTTGAGATACAGGCAAATAAACCTTGTAAATTATAAAGAAAATAATAAGAAAATTGTCATCTTTATTCACCATATCTTCAAAATTTAAACTTCAATTTTCACAAGCAAGGTATCATTTTAAAGCTTAATTTATTCTCTTTAAAGTAACACAGAAATCTCAATTTTGTCAAAGGTAGACAACTTGTACCTTTTGATGTAACGCGTCACATTTGTGCATAAAATGAAAAATACTAATTGTACTTTTAAAAACCCCCAGAAATTGCTTTTTCCATATTCATGAAAGGAACATTTTTGAATTAAATTTATGAAAATTGCACTGTTCGGATCAGAGTAATCCAACGATATATGTGGTTTGTTAACATTGGTTACCATTTGTAAACATATCTTCAAACATCATTTTTGTGTGACTAACAACTTCGAGAAGTGTTTATAATAGGTAAATTTTAGTATAAATATCCTTTGTCATGTTTGTGGAGTATAATTTGATAAATATGATCATTTTTGGGATATTGGGTATGTGATAGGTTTGATTGCAGAGCTTGCTTCTGGCAGTGTACCAATACTACTGCCAGAAATTTCGGGTAAGTTTCCTCTTCTCGCTATCGGCTCAGTCAAGTCAATGGGTGAGTGTGAAAGACCAAAGGCGCAGGGAACCAGCGTTCCTCAACAATGCGGTCGAATTATCGGGTACCATAAACCGGGGTGACTTTGAACGCCGGGCTGACTTTGAACGTTTCGAGTTGGTCAAATTAATCAGCCATTATCTCACTAATCCTTAATGATATAATTTTTTTAATTAATGATCGAAAAGGGGGGACTATTTATAAGCAATGTTACATCTTAGAGACACTACCGTAGTTGTTGCCAGTTGTTTGTTATAGCCTTACAAATGTGTTGCCAAATTTATAGCAATTTTCATAGGTGGGAAAAATCTCAATGGTTACCATGTGTCACATTAGAATTAATTTTCAGATATTATTTAATATCTTATTTGGAAATCAATAACAAAAAAGGAAGTTATCCAAAAAAATATTTTTATTTTGATTAAAATCACAGCAAATTGCTTTGATAATTATTTTTGATCCACCTTGTATATTCTGAAGGTTAGTGAAAGTCACACCTTATTGAGTTTGATGATCTTTGAAGCTATTGGTATCAAAGTTCACTATAAACCAATGTAGTCCTAAGTTGGCAAATAGTCCTATGAGAATCGACTCAAATGAATAGACTAGTTGGACTGTGTTAGGACCCTCTGTAGGACTCTCTTTGGACTTAACTGCGCACAAAGCACTTGAAAATTCACCTAAGCTGGCAATTGCTACTTGTCTGGGTTATTATTTTCAATAGACACCAACTTGATCCAGTATTAAAATTAGGAACCAAATGTTTCACAGCAGGTGATTGAGACATAAAGGACCACTAAACTTTTTATTGATTTTAAAATGGAGATCATTACCAGTAGGGAATGCAAATACTTCAAAAGTAGTGATTGACAGGTCCTATGTCCAGCTAATTGGATCATGTCAAGTGCTATGAATGGGGGGTTATAAAAGTTTGGTTGTTGGAATCAAAATCAAAATAGAGAGCTGTTCAGACCATTATTCTGACACAATTATGTTTATTTTTATTATGAGAGGATTCAAACACTGTCCTAGCTTTTTTACAAAACTGATGTCAGAGATGTGAGAGTCAAGTGAAAAAAGAAAAAAGTTGAAAATTGTGATAAAATACCCAAAACAGGCTCAAAATGAAAGAAAAAGCTGAAATTGTGACCTCTTGAAGGCATAAAAAGAGCTGAAATCAGCTTACAAGTTTCACACCCTGTGGTGTGCATACAGTTTTTTTAAATATAAATTTGAACTTAGAGCTTATACAAAATACTGCATAAACAGTAAAGTGCCTTTCTGTTAGGCCCATATAAATGAGATAAACAGCATTAAATCCACAAGACTAATACACTCCCCTCCCTTTTACTCCAAATATTTCACAGGCCTACAATGTACCCTATTTTCTATCTCTAAAACAACAATTTTTCAACTTGAAATGTTTGATAGATTATGATAATTGATGATCAATATAAGATCCTGGCCAGACATAAGAAATCCAATAATTGCCCACTTCAGAGGCGTCCTGCATCATTGATTAGGACTTGGCTGGTTCCCACTCCATTCAAGGTGATACTCATGTCAAATGATACTGCCAATATGGATAAGGCATAAAAACACCTGTTGAAAATTGGGTGCCAGCTGAAGTGACAGTCCAAAGACAGTCCTAAGTGAGTCCTACGAGTGACATAATTCCTTTGTTGAAGGTCCTATGAGGTGTCCAAAGAGGGACCAAACATGTATGAAATTGTCATTGTTATAGGAGCTTATAGGTAGGATGATTTGCCCTCTTAGGACTTTTTTGGTTTACAGTGGTTATTCATGTGGTAATTTTATCTACTCATGTAATTGTAGATAACAATAGGTTGAGATACTTTACTGAGTAATGACAAAGGATTTCTCATTGTGCTAATTTATATTCAGCAACAT
>JXSR01S014066.1:3023-19870 GCA_000969725.1 Ophiothrix spiculata | reverse complement strand
ATAAAAGGCTATACATTCTCTTTGAACATGTACCATAATATTTTGTAGTAAAGAGTCTATAAATGACACTTGTAAGTTATGTATACCTTATGTATATAGTAACATTCTCTTATACCTATGTACTGGTTTTTAATAGAGATGAATAAAACTTGTAAACTTGTAAACTTGTAAACTTGCAGGTTGTCTCTACGCATAACCAAGTCTCAGCTCTCGGAGTTGATTTTGCCGGAAACCCCCAATTTGAGCTCCATGGCTGACGACGCCATTACACGGGCTGGTATACAAAGCCTGGTATCTCCGCTTTAAATCTATGGTATTGCCACATGATCGGATATATTGTTTGCCAGATCTCCTTGAAAATCCATATACAGTATATATTGTACACTCCAAAAACGTTATTTGCAGATCGAAACTAGAGCGGCTTCTACTATTTAATGTCACATAAGTCCTAAAGTCATGTTTCCCTTTCCTTCTTTAACAGCTCGATAAAGCACTCCGTGACATGGCAGGTTATGCAGACGAAGGCCAAGACGGTGCAATACCAGGTGGCATCACCAACCTCTCTGAACTCCTCGGTGGTACTGATGCTGATACTAATATCAACATGGATCTCAAGCAGAATCAACCCAGAGGTCCTGGTGTAGGAGTACCTACTAAAGGCGGTGCATCTGGAGGTTTGTCACTCAGTAACGCCTTCAACCAAAAAACTGTTCTTGCCGAAATCAATCCTATACCATCATCACAATTACAAGATGGTGGTCTGGGTGGTGACGGTATTGGCGCTGCAGGTGGTGGTGATGGTATACCTAATCTCAAAACTGCTATGAATAAGAAAACTGCTACAAGGCAGAACAGCATGCCATCTGAACAACCATCACTTCCAGCTCCAGGTGTTTTTTCAAGACATGCATCTTTACCGGGTATTACTGTTGTCCCACCGTCATCAGGCAGTGGCGGTGCAACATTAGAACAAGTCATGAGTGGAAAAAGTGGCGCACCTACTAAAACTGATCATCAAGAAAACACTAAAGCCGTACCTGGTGTTACGCTACATCAAGCAATGGCTGGCAAGGGTTCACAACAAGTAGAGGATAATAAGACAGGCCTGTCACTTGACCAAGCATTGTCAGGCAAGAGTAATCAACAAGGAACAGAAAACAAGCAGAGTTCTGGCTTATCATTAGGGCAAGCAATGGGTGGTAAAACATTGTCTGCAGCATCCCCTGCTACAATGTTCCGACCAGTCACACCTCCAATTCAAAGGAAAGAATCCGAAGAAAAGGATAAACCTAGTTCCGGTCTGTCATTGGATCAAGCAATGGGAGGCAAAACTTTATCAGCAACAGTACCAAACTTGATGTTACGTCCTGTCACACCTCCAATCCAAAGGAAAGATTCAGAACCAAACGACAAGCCTGGTTCAGGTTTATCATTAGATCAAGCAATGGGAGGCAAAACTTTATCTGCAGCAGTACCAAACTTGATGTTACGTCCTGTCACACATCCAATCCAAAGGAAAGAGTCAGAACCAAACGACAAGCCTGGTTCAGGTTTATCATTAGATCAAGCAATGGGAGGCAAAACTTTATCCGCAACGGTACCAAGTTCTATGCTACGTCCGGTTACACCCCCAATTCAAAGGAAAGAAGGCGTTGGTATGATGTTAGATCCAGAAATGGTCACGCCGACAAAGATAGGTCATTCGGTATCAGTTGATGAAGCTTTAAGCAGTCTCTCTAAACCTACAGCTTCACCTTCACCACGACGCGCGAGCGGGGTACCTGATAAAGTCACGTTTGAGGATGAAGTGACCCCAAAGAAAACTCTGAACCCCGTCAAAGCACCGATTAGTCTTCAGCAAGCCATGGCGGGAAAAACAGGACAACAAACTCGTAGGCCAGGATCTGGTGGCATGAATCTGCGGGAAGCAATGGCGGCAAAGACAGGACAGAAAAGAGGATATGATTCAGTTGAGGATGCTATGGCAGCAAAACAAGGAAGTAAGCACGTGGCAGCTGTTCCGACAAAGTTGAAGAAACCATTGCCAGATCTGCCTCCGGTAAGTTTGTTTCATTCATATAATATACAAATAGTTCTTAACTCAGGTTAGAATTAGATAATTAGTTAATATCGTCTACTTTTTCAAATTTAAGGGGAAATCACAGACTCGAATGTTTTAATAGTCTACTTTCCAGAACTCTTTGAAACATATGCAGAGTTGGCCTTGTGAATTGATCTAATTGTTTGAAGTTGGGTTTATCATTTTATGAAAATCAGTTCCCAGATCAGATTAGAACTATTAGTTAAGGAAAAAGATCCAGATCCTAAAATGTCCCTCGACATTTAATTTGTATAATATTGGAATCTTGTTAAGGGCAGCAAGTTGGCATACGAATTTACTATACGAGTTTGCCGAACTTGCGAATTTGGTACCCGACATCAGGTTGGCTCTTTCCCTCGCACTGTATTAAGCGCTTTTCCAGTTAATAACCGCAATAGCGAGTCGACTTGCTGCCTTTATCCATTTTTATAGTATTGTTTGCTTTCCCTTCAGCCTGATGAAGAAAAGATCTGGGAAATTCCACGAGACAGTATAGAACTTGTTACTAACATCGGGTATGGAACAATGGGTCCTGTGTGGAAGGCTAAAGCATTTGATCTGGAAGATGACTGCGATGAGGCTACCTCGGTGGCCATAAAGACATTAAACGGTATGTATTCAAGATTAATGTAGGCCTACCACGAGTCCTGTGTGGACGGCCAAAGTGTGTGATATTAAAAAGACCGTGATAAAGGCGATAAAGACGTTAAATGGTAGTTATTCAGGTACCAAGTGCCATGGATTCTGTTAGAAAGGCTAGAGCGTCTTATCTGGAAGATAATTATGACAATATGGGTAGTCATAAAGACATTGAATGGTAGGTATTCTGGTGTTTTAAAGTACCGTGGGTCCTTTTTGAAACACTACAGCTTTTTGATCAAAAAAAAAAAAGGGTATGACCCCTTAACTGACTGCAACTTCATAACGCTATTGGCTATACCTTTCTGTGCAACCGGGAGTATAGTATTGATCTTTAGTGTATAGATTAATAATCTAATAACTTATATTTGCATTTTTAATGTGTTTCTATTTTTGATGTTTAACCGTACAGAGGGTTGCACACCACAGGAACGGGATGAATTCTTAAAGGAGATGGAGATCATGAAGAGATTAGACCGCCATCCATATGTGATCGGGATGATTGGCTGCTGTACCTATGTAGGTAAGCAATATATCATGTAACGAGAATAACCAGTGAATGTCTATTGGCCGTCTGTCTTCCACCTGCGACATCGTTTATCTTAAATTTGTTGTCAAAGTTGTCAAAAACAAACTTGTTTGCAAAACGAAATGTAATGGTGTAATTTGAGGTGTAATGTGTAAAATAGGATTACAGTTAACACGCACTCTTAAAAAGAAAGGATCAAATTGATCCGACAAAGTATCAAATATGAGCTTACCTGTTTCCGGATCAATTTTGATCCAAATTCTCCTCAAATTTGATCTTTTTCGGATCAAAAAAGAGTGTGTTTGATCCGAAAAGAATCAAATATGAGAAGAATTTGGATCAAAATTTATCCGGAAAAGGGTAAGCTCATATTTGATACTTTATCGGATCAATTTGATCCTTTCTTTTTAAAAGTGTGGGAATACCTTCGTATCTTGGCTTGGTATAGGAGCTAAACGGTAATGAAATATTATTCCGAACTTCCGATATGATCATATTACTCTCTTAAGGCAGACTTTTTCCTCACAAAGAGTCTTTGTAATGTAATAAACAAAGTGTAATGTTGCATATTTCATGTCTGAAAAAAGTATTTCACTAAGATGTTTATGAAACGAACTCATACCAACCCTAAAGGTTTTTATTTTTCAGCAGCATAAAAACCGGAAGCATTAAAAGTTACTTGAAGTTTCCCTGGAAAACTTCAAATTTATCCTTTGCGCTCATTTTAATGAAATATTGGTAAGATGTTTTTTACACTATCATGTAAAAAGTCACCTGAAATGCGAAAAAGTTGTATACGTTTCGGTGATTATGTTTGTTCTTTGATGATTATGTGTGGAACATTATCAGAGGAGGCGATTTCCAAATATGGAACAGCCAGGCCCGTAGCCAGGATTTTTTCAAGGGGGGTGCGAATTTTCAAAAAGTGGACCTTTTGGAGGAAAATTTTCGTTTTGGTCGACCCTAAAAATAATTTTAGTAGTTTTTAAGCAGTTTTCCACGCATTTTGTGTAGTATTTTATTAAGAAACGACCTACATTTGCTTGTTTTGGTGCTTTAGGTGGTCTTTTGGTGGTCATTTAGTGAATTTTTGTGGACCTTTTTTGTACATTGTCAAATTTGGGGGGGGGGTGCGACGCCCCCATCGCACCCCCCTGGCTACGGGCTTGGGAACAGCATCCTCTCTGTCCCATGGAATTGTACACAGCATTGAACAACATTATTGTAAAATGAATAAGGTGTAAGAATTCAACATATGATGTATAAGAGATTGAAGACATGAGCAGATCAACAACTACCACATGCACACTGAAATAAGTGGGTGATGCTTTTTGCTTCGTGTTTGTTCACTTTCATTGATTTGAGCAATACAGAGTGAGATTTGACTGACAAAAAATTCCCAAACCTTCAGTCAAATCTTCTCAAAAAGCAATGAGTTGTGTTATAGTTAAAACCAATTTTGGTTCTTGACCCTCAACTCACAATGTCTGATCATGTTACCAACTTGTGTAAGTCAATCAATTGGCAGATCCGCAACATCAACAGGATTCGCCGTTATCTCGATAGAGATACCTGTGCCAACTTAATTCGCTCGCTCATTTTATCTCGTCTGGACTACTCTAATATACTCTTTAATGGCTTAACACAAAATGACCTTCGTCGCCTCCAGAAGTTACAGAACAAGTGTGCTTGCCTAGTCTTCAAGGCTCGAAAATCCACCCATACTTCACCCCTGCTTAAGGAACTTCATTGGCTTCACATAGAAGAACGGATTAAATTCAAAACACTTCTGTATGGTTTCAAGACACTGAATGGGCTCTCTCCCAAATACATCTCTGATTGTCTGGTGGTTAAGAGTGCTAATCCGACCTCCATCACCACCCGTTCCTGTCACGGTCTTGATCTAATGATCCCTAGGACAAACAGACGTATTGGGGACAGAGCCTTTTCAGTGGCTGCACCTAGGATATGGAACTTGCTTCCGTTGAACATTCGTCGTTCACAAAGTGTTCAAACTTTCAAATCCGCTGTCAAATCATATCTCTTTGTTTAATTTCTTTTACATTTTATTGTTCATTGTACTTGTATATTTTTGTTTGTATGTATGCGCTTTGAATCCTCTGGCAAAGGCGCATTATAAATGCTGGTTTTATTATTATTATTAATTTATATATTATAAACTTTTGTACAGATTTGTAAGAAATTCCATATGTTTTGTTTCAGATCCCTTGTATATGGTGCTGGAGTACGCACGCCATGATGCTTTGCTTGATTACCTGAGACGCAACAGACCAGGCAAGAAGGATGCTCGCACACCATCATCAAAGATCCTGATTAACTTTGCTATTCAGATTACAAGAGGAATGCAATATTTATCAAAACTCAAGGTACACAGATTAAAATACTTTAGGAATATACTTACATGTAAGTTTTTTTCCCGAAAGGTAATAAGTTTCATTGAAATTCGTCAAGACGTAAAATAATCAGCATAGGCAACACCTATCGTAAAATAATCAGCATAGGCAACACCTATCATAACGGGTGTGAGTCAGTCAGTAACATATAGATACTATCATTGGCTTGTCGTACCGACCAGCAAAAAGTACTTGTTCAAACACTTGGGCTTATGCTATACTATAATGTATAAAACCTACTTGATCATGCTTAAGGCAAAATTGACATTCATAGCAATTGAAAGACGAAAACAACAACAACAATAACAACACAAATACAAACATACCATAAAGCGGATGAATCCTGTTTTGCATACTTTCAGCTCCCACATGGCGATTTAACAGCACGAAATATCCTGCTAGGAGATCGCATGGCGTGTAAAATATCCAACTTTTCACGAGAGCGAGACATTCCTGGAGTTATCTCGGAGGTAAGAGAAGAGGACAGCAAATCATCCAAATATGTTGTGTCGGCTGCTGGAAAAGAAAATAATAGCATTCAAATTACTTTTTTTATTAACACTTGTCTTCCTAAAAAAGGGTGGTGGTTGCCCCCAAACGGATGATCTCCGATTGCGCCAAAACGCAAAATAAAGCAGCCTTGAGCATTTAGGTAATGTTTTTACAGTCCTAAAATCGGGGGTAACTGAAACTTACAGGACATGTTAGAATTGTCAATTCCTTCATTTATTAGCCAAAACCCCGACGAAAATTAGACATTTAGAACTTTTGTAACGATTTTTTGTGAAAAAGTGGCCACTTTTGCCCAAAGTCGATTTTTTTCGGTCCGGAAATACTTTGTGACGTCATAAGTTACGTAACGCCCTGACCGATTTTCATGATCTTGGTATCAATGGAAAGAGAAGACCCCATAGCTTATACTATAGTACCAAACAATATAACTATTGGGGTCCCAATTTCAAAAACACAGGGGGCCCCCCCCCCCCCTTCCCTAATGAAGACGTGTTACAAAAATAATTGTAGGGGTCCCAATTTCAAAAACACAAAATAACAATCTTCCCCACAGGAAGACGTGTTACAAAAAGGCTCAGGATGACGAGGGTTAAACTCTGTTGACAGACAGCATACTTTCTGTTGGACATCAATAGCAGTGTAAATAAAATTGAATTTTCATGTTATTTTATTTCTAATATTCTTGTGTCTTTTCCGCACAATAGAGCTTCAGTTATAGCGATGTTACGTTGATATGAGCTATAAGTTAAGCGCCTGTTCATAGAAATTATTTTGGCCGGATCAAGATTGTTAAAGATACAATGTTGCGTCTGTAATACATTATTGCAACACTCCTGTAATGAAGCTTTTCTTATTTTATACGATGTTTTCTTATATCTATTAACTTTATATTGCAGCCTCGCCATGCAATTCGGTGGATGGGCACTGAAACAATGGCAACCAATGAGTATACAACTGCTACGGATATTTGGTCATTCGGTGTCTTACTTTGGGAGATAGTTACTTACGGTAAGAGTTTGGTTTTAGTATATTTGTGGACCGCCGCGGCAAAAGGGTGCAGTTGTCGGCTCGTACATATTGCTCATTGTAGCATATCAGGGGCCGATTTTACTAACATTTAGCGATGGTCGCTAACCCCGTTTTGATCGCTAAACTCCAAAAACGATCGCTATAACCCGCTATTTAGCGATCATTTTTGGAGTTTAGCGATCAAAACGGGGTTAGCGACCATCGCTAAATGTTAGTGAAATCGGCCCCTGATGTATGCTATTTGTATGCATCAGATATGCTACAATGAGCAACATGTAGGAGCCGACAACTGCACCCTTTTGCCGCGGCGGGACACATATAAAAGATGCTTCAGCGCGTGGAAAATTTGACGTACTACCCATATAAAAATACCCAAATTATGCGTCAAAATGACG
This sequence comes from Ophiothrix spiculata, assembly GCA_000969725.1. NCBI lineage: Eukaryota > Metazoa > Echinodermata > Ophiuroidea > Amphilepidida > Ophiotrichidae > Ophiothrix > Ophiothrix spiculata. The sequence continues at coordinate 12,250 of JXSR01S014066.1, read as the reverse complement.
CTAATTTTCACAGATAAGAATGTGAATTTTAAGATCTCCTTTACCTTCATGACCACAGCAGGACTGGACCACAGGCACATTATGCTAATAAGGTTTCTCTTTATTATATATTCCAAGGTGTCTTGTTAAATTGTCTTTGCGTTTGAATGTTGTGTTTTGAATTGCCTTTCATGTTTCAGATGCGTTATCTGTGTCCATCCTTTCTGACGGTATCCACAATATTGGCATGTCTTCTTTTTTAGTGTGCACCATTGTATGTTATATTAAATTGTTCTTTTGAATTCTCTCAGACATTATTCTAATGAGTCATTGATATGGCCTTGCGTGCAACGATGGTATTTTAAATGATATTTTAAACGAACCCTTTCTGACAATATTCATATTGATATGGTTTCTCTTAAGGGTGTATCCTGGCCTTGTTCAAGGCGCTCTAAAAGCTATTACTCGCTGAAGGCGAGTAGTGGACCCACAGCGTATCGGCAATCCGAAGGCAAGCTTTCAGCATCAAGCTCTTCCTATATCACTATTACTATATCATCAAACCGTTACTATCAAGGGCAACTTACTTTGAACTATTACTCGCCGAAGGCGAGTTTGTTGGGTCAGCTAACCTTATTACTTTCCAAATCAAGAGAGTATATTCCGCGGTGTCCTCAATTTATGCAGCGCGTGGCTCAGGGTTGCACTGCGCGTAGCTCAGGGTTTTATACAGCGGCGGCTTGCCACTGATAGTTAGCGAAATTCCCAGCTCGCCGAAGGCGAACTCTAGATGGTAAATTACTGAGACGAAGCCGCAGTCACCGAGCTCGGAGGCGAGCTACCAATGATTTACGTACGAAAGTCCACCGTCTGTCGTCTCACCATGGATAAGGGCAATATGCGTACATTTCTTTCGATATCACCGCCGACTTTTATCTTCGAGCTATACTATGTAGACTGCGAGGAAAGCTAGGATAGGGGATGGATTAATTCTGACCGTCTTGGACCAAGACCATGTGTATCCTGATGTGTCTTTGCGTAGATGCGCTTTTTGTGAGGAAATTTTTTTGACAATATTCAATGATATTCGTAATGGGAAGGTTTTTTTTTCTTTGTGTGTCCTAAAGGAATTCTAGATTTCCTATAAGTGTAAATGTTTTCTGATATGTGTCTCTACCCTGTCGTTCTAGTTGAACCTTTGTCCAAATCCTTTCTGGCAATATTGACATTAGTACTTTTTAGTGTGTATCCTATTTATGTGTGTCACACTGGTAAGGTTTCTCTTTAGTGTGTGTAGTGTTAGCCTGCGCCAACCAGCTTTAGCTCAAAGCACTGGCGGAGCAATGTTTGTTCAGTGACTAGAGCATTTGGCGCGTAATCGAGAGGCTGTTGGTTCGAATCCCGTCCATCGAGCAAGATGTTGTTTCTACTTTGCTCCTCCTCACCCACGTGACAGGAATGGTCATCGGTATGTTAAAATATAAATGGAAGGTAAATCAGATTCGATTGTAAGTGGGGAGTCGCATACCCCATAAACATGCACAATTAAGGTCAGTCGGCCTAAACGCTATGGATTTGAGTTTCTTATAAGTTATATTTTGGCAACACGGAAAACTCAGGACTTTATCCTAAATCACCGTCATGGGCTTATGTCTGTAAGTATTTGCCATATTTGTTGATCTGTATATCTTGCAACACTAAAAACTTTAATTGGTCGTTTTGTCACTTGCTTTAACCTTGAACAGGTGCAACGCCATATCCTAAAATGCATGTTCGGGAAGTGAAGGCAAAGGTTCCGTCGGGGTATCGGATGGAGATACCATCACATTGTGCCAAAGAATTGTAAGTATAATTATAGACAAGACAAAACTTATAGGATTGACATGGGGAATTATTAGAGAACATGTGATACTTTGACTACTTACAATACATTGGATTACAGCTTAACACCGGGGATACAGTTACACATTTCTAAAGAACTTTAAGTTTTTAATTCCATAAAGTAAAGGGTGAATAGGGGCAACTAGGAAAATACAATACTTAAAATGTTTAGAATTAGTAGGCCTTCATCCGTTCTTTTAAGGGGTTTTCTCAGAGATGCAGTTGCTTACCACTGCAGGATAACGATTTTTGTCATAAATAGTTAAAATTCAAAAAATTGTTTGCACCATTTTTACGTGCGCAGATTTCAATGCACACTAAACGCACGCTGTACTAACGCGTTTTTATTAATCACGCGCAGCATCGCTGCGCAATATTGACGCGGGAAATTATGCAGACGCAGATGTGCCATCAAAGTAATTAATTTTTATTGAAAAAAAAAGTCAGTTTTGGTCATTTTTCTTGAAAACTAACACGGTGACCCTTATTTTTTTTATTTCAGTATTTTGAAGTACGCAAACATGCTATAACACATATAAAAGTTACAAAAATCAGTGGAGCATTTACTACTTTACAAGCATGTACATAATGATCGACTTTTTTTTAGCTTTCCCTATACTTTGTATGTAAAAGGGGTGATTTTTTGGGGAAAATATGTAATTTTTGAAATGCCTATATCTCAAAAACGAGCACGGTGACCTATATTTTTTATTTTAGATTCGTTATCAGCACAAATAAATCTACCAAATACTGATTTTTAAGAAAATCAATGGAAAATTTGCATCTCTGAGAAAACCCCTTAATTGTTGTTTGAATAACCATTGATATCTTTTATTACTTGAAATTGTTTCACTTTCTTCTATTTTGTGTGTTTGAATATCCATCTTTTATTACTTTAAATTGTTCAAATCAGTTTTCAACAGAAATGTTGTTACCTAAACGCAGCTGGGCATATTTGCCAACCCTTATAACACTGACCACGTACTTTGTGTCCAACAGATACGGAATTATGTTGGAATGCTGGCACAGTGAGCCGATGAAGAGACCGGCTTTCAGAAGTATTGGCATTGTAATGGATAAGCTGCAAGCAGACGACAAGGTATGTGAGCTTCACGAAGTAAAACACCGCAATGTGCAAATGTGCGCTTGAGAGAAGAGAAAAAAATAAATAAAATAAATAGAAAAGAGGAAGAAAACAATCAGTCAATTTGGAAAAAGTTGGTATTTCAGGGATTTGTTGAACATGTTGAAAGTGGCAGTGGAACAGATACTCTTTATCTTGGGTATGCCAAACACAAGGGCCACAAACAGAGAAAATCCTATCACCATGCATTAACTTTATGTGTTCTGGGAAAAGCACACAGTTAAGTAGGAGAGGAGGATCTTAGGGCATAGGTAGATATCAGACTAGTTTATGGATAAGGGAAGAGACGTAGCTTGGGGAAACTTCACTGAGAGAATATGTAGTTTTACTGTGACCAAATTGGGTCCTTTAATGAGAGGGGATGTAATAATATTGGTTCCTGGAAAATACACCTGGCGGATCAATCACCCCGAAAGAGAACTTGACACTCCCACTTTACGCAAATACAAATGTATCCTTATATTTACCATGTTAACTTTTACTTACCTGTACTCTGTTGGTGTCTTCTAAAATGCAATTTTTCTCTGTTCATTTTTCCAGAATTACGTCAAACCAAACAAATACGACAGAAGCAAATATGAATCACCTTACTAGACTATGAAATAGAAAATCTTTGAGTTTATAGCAATGTCTTGCTAATGCTTATCATCATCAATAGTCGGCTGCGGAGTGTGCAATGACTAATTTCCTTCAGCCTCCGCGATCCAGTGCATTTCTCGGACACCTCTCCGGGCTAAACATATCATCTTCATCTCCTGCAAGGTTTTGGATGGACTTTGTTGCCTTTGAGGTTCTTCATCCCGTAAATACTCATAAGTTTAATAGTAGTTCACCTTTAACAGTATCTGGGAGTAAAGCCTGGTCCAAATCATCAATGGAAACATTGGTCATTTTGTCAGTTTTCATGATATTTAGAGGTATTCTACAGCAGGTAGCCAGACACTGCTCATATTTTTCTTTTCTTTGGTCCGGACTCAGAGCCACATAATTAGGAGGACGATGACACATGTGTTAATGATCTTCTATTCATTCAATGGTGGCAGTTAAGATTTTAGGATATCGCAAAAGACCATTTTTAGAATGGCCAATGTTTATGAGAACAAACTTATCTTCCAATAAGACTTTTTAGATATACTTTAGTTCACACAGAAGTATTAAGTGGGGAATTTGTCGCTGCAGTGCCTCACTAGCCAAATTGAGGCACTACAGGGAGAAATTGACTCATTTTCACGTATTTGACTGACTTATTATTTTCCGTGTATTTAATTGATTCAGGTTTTGTAGGTAAACACGTTTTCTCCTGAACAACAAATCTTGATACGACGTAGGCAACTTAGCTTAGTATCTGTGTGTAATCCTTCTCGCATATCGTGCGTTACTCCATATTATTTTTATATTTATTGTTTTCTTATAATTACCAACTGACTTTTTACTTTAGATGGATATTGTTTTGAAATTATATGACTAGTGACATACCTAACTTGTGTTATATACCAAATTCAGAAAAAAAAAACCTAGAAGATAAATGTCAGATTTTTAAAACGACGATCATTCAATTGAATTATTAAGCTGAATTTAATTCTCCCAGGCCCAACATGTAATGCAGAAGTATTAAGGTGGCCTAGCACAGATAGAATTCCTCTATTTATTTTTCTAATTCTTTGATATATGGTGTTTTCATATGTCACATTTCTGAAATAAAAAATGGGGGTCACCGACTTAGTTTTTGAGAAAAATCCACTTCAAAAACACTATGTTTTACCACTTTTTACCATTGACCTATATGGTAAACTCAAAATAAATCAGACAAAAACACTTATAATTACAAAAACGGCTCTATTTTTTTCTCTCTTTTTCACATATATTTTGGTACTTATGTAGTTCTTTAAAAAAAACGTAATAAAAAATATGGTCACCGACTTACTTTTTAAGATATTAAGCAAAATTAAGCAACAATTTTGGCGCTCTGGGCCGCGCATGGTCTTATGCGTGAATATAAAAATGACGCACGTGTAAGATAGCGTTATATTAAAGCGCAACATACAGTACGCCAGAAAGTACGCTATACTCTGAAATTGTGTCCAACACCGCTGATTATCAGCTCGCTCGTGTCCGATTTCACCGTTTCTGTGCTAGGCCACCTTAACATGCTTGCCTTATTTCAACTGCGTATGAATAATTCGAGTTAGTAGGTATCGAGCTCGAGAACAAATTTCAGCTTTGAGTCAATTTTGAATACGAATAAAGAGAATAAAGGAACAACATATAAATGTGGTATTGTCGTTTGTTTTATTTTAATTTCCTTTATGCTTTTGTGATTATTATAAGTACGAACAGAACTTCTCGTTTACCCAGGAGGGGGTTGTTGCAACCGTCCCCCCTAAGATGTTTCTCTGCTGCATAAAAACGCAAAAGCAACCGAGCCCAGGCATTAAAGTAATCTCTTTTACATCCTTTGCAGTCATTTTGATGAACAAATTAGGGAGGTACCACCTAAGGTGGGGTTAGGGTATGCCGTCAAAGTTCGGGTGAAGGTTGGTGAGGCCCGGGAAAATTTTAAGTCGCCATTTTGAATAATATATGCATGTTATGAAGCTAAAACTTGCAGGGCATGTTAATTATCAATTTTCTTCTTTACTAGCAAAAAACCCGATGAAAATCCATTATTTAGAACGTTTATAGCAAAATTTTAATTTTGTTGCCATTTTGCTATTTTCTGATCCGGACGAACTTTATGACGTCATAATTACATATCGCCTTGGCCAATATTTGTGTTCTTGGTATAATTGGATAGAGGAGGATCATACCTATCTATTGACGGTTCCGTTCCAAGAATTTGGGGGGTTGCCCCCCCCCCCCCCCACCCCTTGGGTAGACGTGTTACAAAAATAGCCTGGGTAGACGAGGGTTAAATAAGGAAATAAAACAATACTTTTCTTTTCAGTATTTCTTCTCTCATTGTTGGTAGTCCTTTGTGCTCTGAAAGTGAAGCTTGTTTTGTTGAACCATTTTATAAGATAAAACCTCCAGCTCTTCCATCTTTAAGGCTTTCATGTCACCGTACATCGAACATAACAGCACATTTTACCATCCTAATGAGTCTGATCTGGTTGAAGGCATCATTATTTTGACCAAGAAAATCAACAACCAAGAACAACGATCATTACATAACCGTATAAGCTGGTAACAACAGCTTTTCTACATTTTCTGAAGCTTTTGGTCTCTCATCAGCGAGAGTGTGACTGATAACACTACACTTAACTAGTCAAGCAGCTGCTTGACTAACTTTAAACTAGTCAGGCAGGTTAGTCCAGCTTGCCTGATTAGTTTGACGTTGGTCAAGCCAGGCTTGACTAGCTTTAAACTAGTCAAGCCTGCTTGACTAGCTTGTAAACTAGTCAAGCCCACTTGACTAACGTGCAAAACCTTGCTTGACGAGTTTGCCAGACTGAGAGCTTGACTAGCTTGACAGTACAAAAGAGCTTGACCAACTTCAAGTTGGTCAAGCTGGCTTGACTAGCTTAAGTTAGTCAGGCTGAGCACGGTCAGGTGGAGTCATTGATGGCAACATGGTGGACAGCACAGACATGTAAAACATCGTGCCGTTGTTTGACCTCATAAATATCACCATTATGTAATTTGATGTATCGTGAATCATAACATTTGATTATATGCAGCTCATGGACTATTTTGGTCATATGTCACTCTTAAACCTCTCTCAACATTATTGACGAATTAGCTATATATACATCGTGGATTAAGCTTAAAAGCTTGTTATCGTACATGCATGTGCACTGGCATGCTCGACTAGCTTGCCTGACTAACGTTGCCTAGTCCCGCTTGACTAACGTATCGTTAGTCAAGTCTGCTTGACTAACGTTAAGTTAGTCAAGATGGGTACCGTCTGGACTAACTTAAAACTAGTCAGTAACTAGTAAAGCGACTAGCCTAAACTAGTCCAGCTTGCTGGACTAACGTCAAGCTGGTCAACAGACTAACTTAAAACTAGTCAAGCAAGTAAAATGAGACTAGTCCAGCATGCTGGACTAGGCTAAGTTAATCATCCTTGTTAGTCCAGCAATACAGACTAACTTAAAGCTAGTCTAGATGTGTACCGTCTGGACTAGCTTAAAGTTAGTCACACTGACCAGTTTAGGTTTTCAGTGTATAGTTACAAACTGCTTGAGTCAAGAACCTAAGAAATAACACTAACCCTAACTATGATCTCAAACCCTAATCCTAAACCTAACCAAAAGCACAACAAAAACTCTCACTGTAAACTTTAACCTATAATCCCGTAAGCTTAACATCCCCTTATTAACCCTAATTATGTCAAATATCAAGACTAACGGTGTTTTTGGACTAGTGGGGTGTCTTGCTGTTTTTTTATAATAAATTGTGCGAACATTTAAACAAGACTTTCAGTACAACCCGGGGATTAAACAGCAAAATGTATTATAGTATATGTTGTTATGAATATAATCATGATAATGTGCAGTACTATCGCTTTCACAAAGTTCAACTGTTCTATTACAGTAACCCGTTGACCTGACCCAGATGTATTTTTATAATTTCTACAGAAGCCAAAGCCAGACAATTAATAAGACTTTTAATAAGACAGCACGCAATGTTGTTATGGTCCACTAACACATAACATTGTATCAGTCAGTTAATCATTGTTCATAAATAGAAAGCAATACTTTATGTGACCTGCTACATGTGTATCGTCTATAAAATATATGGATTTTTTAAAGAGAAAAATGTTTCAAAAATTGATAGGTGCACTTTTTTGTTATCATTATTATAAAAGATAACTCATGTCAAACCTAATAAGTTGCAGGTTAGCTTAACATGTCTATCTGATTCCAAACAAATAATCGTACCGATAATGGCACCATATGTATTAACACAAGAAAAGAACATAAACGTTTTTTTTAAACTGCACAATGTAATAAAAGGGATCCACTCCATAATTGTATATGAGACTCTTTTGCAAAATATACTGGCGTGATAATCATCGTGTTTAGGCTTTACTTGACGAAAGCCTAATCGTCTTATTTAGGCTTTCGTCATGGAAACCCAACTTGGTACTTGGTACTCTCTAAATGTAAAACGAGTGGAAAGAATGAAAATACACTCAAAAAGGAGTGAAGGGAGTTAGACGCAGGACAATCCGTTTTCGAGTGGAACATTTTCACTCTAAAATGAGTGTGAAAGTTAAATTTTCACTTCCAAAAGAGTGGAAGATTGTCATCAGAAATCCCCTTTCACTCCTTTTAGAGTGATTTTCCACTCAAAAACGTATTTTCCTGCGTTTAACTCCTCCAAAGAGTGGAAATTCACTTTTTTACATTTAGAGAGTACCAAGTAAGCTAAAGGAAGTTTATCTTCAACTGGGCTCCAAAATGTTTTAAAAATTCAGTTTTAGAATGCAGAAGGAATACCGGTGGCTCAAAGGGGCCTTCACAACGAGACTTTTCCATAAATTATGACGTGTCTCTGCACGGAAGTGACGTCATGTAAAAGTTCATGTAAAGACGTGTGTCCGGTGTCCCTCTGTACCAAGACTAGGTTATTACTGATAGAAATGTTTCGTTTTAAATAATATGGTATTAAAAAGGAGCATTATCTGAGTTATGGAAAGACAGACTATAAATGTATTTCTTATTCTGCATAACTGTTCTTACTAGCTTATGAAACTCTCTGTCACATAATGTTATTCATATATCTATAATTGTTACAAAAGAAGATATCAGGACCTTCTCTTGATGCCTTGTTTCTAATTGTATATTTTGTATAGGTTGTCATGAATGGCTTAGTGATAAAACATGACAATCTATACAAAATATCCCATTGGAAGCAAGGCATGATGGAAAGGTCCTTAATATCTTCTTTTAATTGTTACCTGTCTGCACTTGCAATGATCATGATAATGGTCATATGGTTCACTCCAATATCCTATTCTGTTAGATTACCTGTTTAGTTACGTAATTCAACAGATAGGACATATCAAACTGACGGACACCCTCAAGTTGACCAATATAACTTCCGTTATTACACTTTGTCTTTCCTTTATTAATGTACCGAAAACACATACTCATTATTAACTGCTGAAGTATAATGGCATGAATTTGCTATTAAAAGATAGGTCGGATAAAGGCTAATTTGATTTCAGTGGTAAGAGTCACGTCTTAAAAACAAAACTGTCATGACTGCTGTTAAA
>JXSR01S014064.1:0-13091 GCA_000969725.1 Ophiothrix spiculata | reverse complement strand
ACAAACCGTCCCCCATATAGTGTTGTATCACTTTACGTTCAAGTTACCAACAGAAATTTTGCACTCAATTTCCCCTTGTTTTGGGTAATTAAGAACCTGACTATAATCTCATGGGGGCCTTTAGCGCTTTCACACCGGTACGATTGAAAGATCTGGAGACAGAATAGCCGGGTATGGTCTGCGGAGGAGCGCAGTCTTTGCCTATATTCAGCTGTATCAACAGTTTGAAGCTGCAAAGAGGCAGATAGGTAGCACAGAACTATATGGTAGACAAACCGGAGACAAACAAAAGAAGTTTATAGTTCTCTGTCTATTAGAATGATCAGGGAGCCAATGAAGCTTGCACAGTAAGTCTGCAGAGAGCTGGTCCCGTTCACATGCCATAGCTAAACGAACAGTGCTGTAGACAAGCAAGGTTAACTTCGCGGTGCAGAGAGAACAGAATTTGAAAAAGACGGGAAAAGATCAGTCAGTCTTCTGCCGACATGCTGGCAAGCATCTGTAATCAATCCCACCACATGTACATAACAAAATCTTACCGTCCATGATATAAATGCTGTGTTCGTATCCAAAGTCAGGTTGGTAATTGTTGGTGCCAAAGTGGGAACTACATGAGAAAGTATGTGGAAACAAATACATTGACTTCATTATCAGATTTGACATAATTGTCTGATTTTTTTTTGGTTCCCTGTCTAAATTATCCTGGCTTGTCTTTCTTTGTTATCTGATATAATTTGATTTTATACACTTTTAATCATTTTTGTTTATTTAGGATCTTCGTTACACTTTTAGCTACTTTTGATTTTTGTTTTGATTAATTTTTGTTGTTATTATACATGTACATGTTTATTAATTGTTGCCATTGCTCCAAACATGTCCATCCATATGACAATCAAAATAGGTGATGGCTCAAAAAGGGTGGACTTTGCAGATGATATCAATTTTGATTTAATCATTTCATCTGTTACAGCATTTTCTAAGCTTTAAAATGACACCTTACTTGATCTTTACTTGAAGTTGATCAAGCGATCAAATTTTACAACAGAAAATCTGATGGAAATTCTTATTATTTTCTTTATTCTTTGCTGCCCATTTTCTTGAAAAGGGTTTAGTTGCAAACTCCCCCTTTTCGGGCTGAGTCATCACATATTTTACGTACAAATAAAAAATAAAAATGTGAAAATCAAAGACACTGCATATCTCCAAATATGTTTGTATCAACTGTTGTGAAACTGTCCAAAAATGTTCATGTCAAAAAGATTACTGACAGTTTCATGGCAAGCTCTCACTTAACGCTCATTGAGCTTCCAGACATCAGACGGATAAAGTCTGCATGTCTTTGAAAAAAACAGTCTAAATATACGTATGTTCATTCATTGATTGATGGTAATAACCTTATAACACTTAGAGGAATATCCTATATTTGATATATTTATATACTTAATTATTTTACAAATGCTTACCATTACACTGAACCCGTGTTGTTGCAATAGGACTAATGGTTCCTTCAGTATCATCCTCTCCCAGCACAGAGACAGCAAAAACGTAATTTGGTCCTCTTAATAAATCTGTAAGGGTTTCTGAATTATCGAAAATGCGCTTGGAAAATTCAATAACCTCTTTGCCATAATATAGTATATATCCATTAGCCGGTCTTGTGCCATAATCGATGTCCTCATTCCAATTCGGCCAGGTGACTGTTATTGATGCCATAACATTATTAACGACAGTGATTGGTTCATTATAAAATCCAGGCAAAGCTATATAGAAACAATGAGAACAACAAGAAATAACGTAAGTCTTTGTAGAGAAATGGTCGCAGTCACATAAGACTATAGAGATTATAGTTGCAATTGTCTCGGGCCATGTACGGATAAATATCGTTTCTTATAAGCTACCAAATATTTTGTGCAACAAGTCTTTGTTTTTATTATCTTATAATATAAATCCAGTGTGTTTTCTAATAATAACGGAGGCTTGATGAAGCAATACTCCACATTGAGGAGTATTATGATGTCAAATGTTTGATGGTTTTCAACACTAACTATCCTTTAGTGATTAGAAGATGCATTGGCATTATATATTCTGTGATTACCTGTTTAAGAATCATATCACTGCGCTTTCAATTTCAAATGAATAACTCGGGTTAGCGAAAAAACATAGTAGGACCTACTAAATGAAAAGGGTCGGACAATATTCAGGTTTCAAGAATTTTACAAATCAACACCAAAAAGTTGTTTTAGAATGGAGTTTACTCCATTCAAATCGCATATAAATTTTATACTAACTACAAGTTTTGTTTTTTAACACTTAAGTGCATGGGGTTCCATTTGGACCGATGATTTTATTTTATGCGCTCAATTAAGCTGTTTTATGTAATTTTCAAGGTAGGGGTCAAATTTTATTTAATAAAACAGTAATGAAACAACTTTTCTTATTTTCAGCAGTTCATTTGCAATAATTATAATATGCTATTATGGGCCAAATTTCATTGAAAAATTCCTTTGGGAAAGCATAATTCCAATTTTTGACGGGAAAGTTTTCATAAATATGAAAATATGACACGAATTAGATATCTAACTGCCATTTTGAAATGGAATAACGGATTTTTATTATTTTGTTATTTCATATGGATTGCATTTAATTATTGTATCAGTGTGTACAGTTTTAAAGATAAATAACATGGATAACATTGTTTTTCAAGCGATAATAATCATGGGTCCATGTGGACCCCTTCCCCCGTTATGCACTAACGGGATTCTAAAACACCTTAGTGTTATATGAAAATCCAGAAAGAATCATGCTAAAACATGAGAACTTTATTTATTTGGTCTGTTTAAATAATGTTCTTGGCAATCTGTAGAATCTTTGATATCGTTGAATGAAGAATCCCAGTCATTGCCTAAAGATGTCTTCTTTTAGTATACCGTGTATAATAACACACCTGGTTATGTTTGAATATTTATTAAATGATAGTAAACAAAGGAAATAAAAAAACGTTTAACTGTGTTTTTTTTTTATTATTATTATTATTATCATTATTTATTTGTTCTTTTTAAATTGATTATACTTTTGATTCAGGAACCTAGCACGCCCAAACAAGGGGCCTATAGTTGAATCATGGTTGAACACCTTAGAAGTACAAATTATACCTTGTTGGCAGTCGCTTCCTCCCCACCCCGTAGCACATTGAAGATTGTCACATACGCCACTCAGTCTGTCACATTCCTCTCCTCCTGCACAGTGGCACTCGTATTGACACAAGCTTCCAAACTTGCTTTTAGAACACACTGGCGGCTCTAAAGTAATAAGAGAAAATCAGGTTTATATTGCATTACTTAGAGGCACTAGCATATATTTCACTAATTTATAAATTTATAGGTCCGTATGCACAAAAGAGTTAGACCGGTTCTAAAGTAAGACCATGGCTCTATTTCATAAAGATATTTAGGAATATTCTTAAGTATAATTTTGTAAAGTTACTTCAGAACAAGAAATTTTTGAACATTTTCAACTTGGAAGTGATCAAATTTCTCAACTTAAGGCCAAAATAATTGAAAAGTTTAAACATTTATGCCTTAGTCCTATACAGATGAAATTGCGGGTAACTGACCTTTGACCTAGTATAGTCAAATTAAGATCAAACCTAAAGTTAAGAACATTTTAAATAAAGAAAGGAACTTTTCTGTTTCATTTTAAATTTTCTAAACAGATGAAATTGCGGGTAACTGACCTTTGACCTAGTATAGTCAAATTAAGATCAAACCTAAAGTTAAGAACATTTTAAATAAAGATAGGAACTTTTCTGTTTCGTTTTAAATTTTCTTAACAACTTTGGAATAGGAATTTCATAAACTGATACTAATTTAACTTTTAATCATCCTAAGTTGCTTTAGGAAATGGAACTCATTGTTCTCAAAGTCCAAAATATTTGTGGCTTTATAAGTGATTATTGTTCTGCAGACCAACCTAGGAATATTCTTAAATCTTTATGAAATAGAGCCCTGGTCTAAGTGAAATTTTGTCCCACCAGAAAAAAACATTTTCTTCTGCATTTACATAAGTTATTTTCTATTATTTTTGAAAATTGCATTTGAATCTTTAAAATCAGCTACTTACTACAGGAAGCAAATGTGAGTAAAGGTCCCTTTCTGATGAAAGCAGATTTCACTTAGACCAGGTCTTACTTTAAACCCGGTCTAAATGTTTTGTGCATACGGACCATTGAGATACTCTAAATAAAGCTTAAAAGTGTTTTGTGATGGTGGTGTGACTATCCAGTGTTTTCTGATCCTAAATTTGTACGTCACATAGATTTACCAGATATAAGATCAAACAAAGCTTCTAGATATAATTTAATACATGTTAAAAGAGAAACAGTTTCATCCAAAATTATTTTTTGTACATCACTGGTGTAGATACGATTTAACACTAGAAACACTGTTTTCACAGCATTGTTTGCCACCGAAGGCAAAAATTAATGTTGGTAAAGAAATGCAATTTTCTCCACTATTCCTCAATATCACGGAAATCTACTGGTAGGTTATATTACTATAGACATGACCATTCGGTCCTTTTTCTTCCTAAAATGTGGTATTTTATGGGGGTTTCTTTTCCTCAAAATTTTCGGCAATTTGCGCCAAATGGCGCAAATTTTGACATTTTTATTCAAATATTCGAAAATTTTGTCAAAATAGAGCAAATTTTGACGGAAAAAATTAGAATAAGATTTGGTAAATGGATGGGTCAATTTTTCTTTAAAAATTGTATTTGGATGGGTTGCTTTCAAAAATTCCCAGAGGCACGTCTCTACCAAAACCAAATTTGAGTATCCCCCCCCCCGGAACGTAATGTGACAAAATAATGTTTTTAAATTTCTTTACATACGAAGGGGTAGGCGCAATAAAGTGCTAACCCTCATTCTGCACAATTTAGTGGTTTTGATTTGAATGATTTTTGACTATGCAGAGACTAAAAATAGTTTTCGAAAAGTTTATTATGATGAAGTATATGGGTGAATGAAGATATTTTGACCAAAATTAAAGTGATGGTTAGCACTATATTGCCCCAAGATCTAACACATTACAATTTCTAACTTTCTGGAAACACTAGATGCAAAAGGTTTTTTTTTTTTTTTAAGAAAACTTGATGCAAGGATTATAAATTCAGTGATTCCCAAAGTCGTTCAGAGATTCTAAATGATCTATGGCTCTGAATATGAATTCGGGGGCAATATATTGCTAAGCCATAGCGTCTGATTTTTAAGCAACCCTTAGACTTTTGAACGGCTACATCTTAGACATACAATGATTTTGCTGAAAGTAATACAATATGGTGATAATTAAACCGAACCAGAGATGTTTTTCCCAAAATCAATAGAAAAATGATGTAATTACTTGTTTTAAATGCAACTGTTTCAAAACCAGAACAAAGGTGGTCGAAAATAGGTGTGGGTTAGCACTATATTCCGCTTACCCCTTCATATCATTATTTTATATCTTAGAGCAGGGAAGAATTCGGCAGTTTCTATTCATGAAAGTCAAATATAATTAACAAAGAAATCTTTAAACAAACAGTCCACAGCAAAAATGACTTGACGTAATGAACCGGGTCACTGGTTTTAGTCAGGCGCATATCATTTCACGATATGTCTCCCTCAATAATTTAAAATTGTATAACACAGACGGTGTTTTATTTCATGCCTACATTAAATTAATGCTGATATTGTGTTTATACGGCTTAATATGATATCAAAATATTCCATATAGGCCTACAAATTAATTTGATGTACACTTAATACGAAACAACATCGGAATTTTATGTTAAACAAAAAGGTAGTATGTCATTAATTTCATGAGATTTACGGACTGACGTCACAAACTTAGAAATACCACCGTAACGTGAATATCCTAACAATTGTGTAGCCAAATTATCTAGGTCAAAAACCCATAGTATTGTTCAGCGACCCGGAGGTCGCTCGAACGAAAAAGGAATTAAAATATTAAATCAGACTTCCAATATAGCAACGGCAACAAATAATACTTCATGGAAACAGCGTAACACTAAATTTTATGGACAAGCTTTTGTAACGACACAATGTTATTGCTAAAAGTCTAAATTATCATTTGTAATCCATGAAAGGTATCTTAGCCATAATAGTGTGTCATAAATGAGTGCGTAAAACCTTGCAGTGAAAATGAATTTTTTTCTAACACAATATTTCACAGGGCAGAAGCCTAAAAGTCCTATTGATCAATGTATCAAATCTAATATTATATTTGTTATTTTAAATAATCTTATCACATAATATTGAATAATTTTATTCATTATGTAGAGTCTATCTGTTCTGTACAACGTACAGTTGAAAAAGATACTGGGATTACATGTGTAAATGTTGGACCAAATAAAGAAAAATAAGTACATGTAGATATCTTCAAATTTTCGAACAGAAATTTACAGTGGCTGGTTAAAATCTAGTACCTGTATCTTCTGCTTAATTAAGTTCACTGTGATATAACACGGGGTAAATACTTTCTCAAATAAATACCTTGACAAAGAACACCACCATATCCATTATCACAAGGTCCGGATAAACATCCCCTCTCATTATCGCAGTTCTGGCAATGACATTCCATCTCGCAGTTGGCACCAAACGTATTGCCGGTGCATGCTTTCATATAAAAAGACAAATAATGTACAATTTGAGTTAATATTGTGATAGCATTGGCAACAAGAAATGAGTCAATATGGTTTTATACTGAGTCATCTTAAATTTGACTCATATTAGGATTATGTATTATGAGAGAGTCAATATGATTCACGTAGTGCCATAACTGAGTCAATATGTACGTGAATCACGTCAAATAAGGCAAAATGAGTCAATTGATTCACGTTTTTTGAGTACTACTTGACCAGCAGAGCATATTACTTAGTCTTCTCTGGTAAAACGTTAACCCACTGTGAGATATGTGTATAGTGTGGAGGGTTGACGGGTTGACTATTTATATAATCATTTCGGCATCAAATTATAGTCATTAGCACAAAAAGTAGTGGAGAAAGTATTATAAGACTTACTTAAATTGAATCTCAATATTTCAACATTAAATGTTTGTATTTCTTATATTTTGCGATCTTAATTTTAGCAAAATGTCTCCTACCTGTATCACATGTTTCTCCCGCGTATCCGGCAATACAAGAGCACCCAACTGGATCAGGAGCACAGAACAGATTTCCCATACAATCTCCTCCGACATCGCAATTAATTGAACAAGTTGCACCAAACATGTTGTTGCCACATCCTGGGTAATAAGTAAAATACAGTAGTTATCATTACTTTTCTTTATACCATGTTGTATTTGTATGTCATTGCTGTTGGTAGTATTGAAAGTCTGATTTATTTATTCCTTAAGGCCACAGTTCTCCTCCTCTAGCAAGACGACGGAACGTCATGTTTACTTCAGTTTGTTTTTCAACTTACACATGTCAGAATTTTTCGCGTACAAAAGGAATAGAGCCTCTGGTTTATACATAAACCTTTTACTAGTGATTTCACGCACATGATCAAACTCAAAATGCCGTCAAAAATACTTCGAAAAAGTTGGACCTTTTTCGCTAAAACCTCACAATTTCATAATGTTCGAGAAATGCGATTGTTTTCAAATTAGGGAGACTGTAATTTTTATACTTCTTAATAATACATGTATTGTATGAAAATGTGTTGTTGATTTAAACGATAATGTAACAAGTTTGCTCTATTTTGGCTGCCAAAAAAGGTGCAGAACCACAACTCCAAGATCTCCTCGTTTGAGCTCTGTATTGCCTGTTTATCCGTCTAATATTAACATCCGTAAAATTTTCGTGTATATTAAGTGTTCCGTCAAGGCAAAAATTGTTATTTTTATGTGAACAAAAGAAAAAAATGGCAATGTAATGTTAATGTACTATATTTCATTTCACGATCTCAAGTCTGCTCGGATGGCTCAGTGGTTGCTCCTGTGCTTTGTAATGCAAAACTATCCCGCGCCAGAAGCCAGGGTTCTAGTCTCCACAAGTGCAGTGGAAACTGTATCTCATTTCATGGTCAAAAAAGTGTAGAGTCCCATTTTGTGAGCAGATGTAGGACATTTCATCGTCTCGTGACTCTTCAGAACAATTATTATTAAAAAAGAGAAAAACCAACGATGATTGTGCCTCCTTCAGTTAATGAGAGCATGATAAAGGATCACAAGACACTGTTACATTATTTCTTGACACTCTTCAATGGTCATATAAAAATGGCTTTCTGAAGGGTTTATTTGGACACCAAAACGGAATTGTACTCTTTCCAGACACTCTTTATGACCATGTAAAATTGAAGGAGTAACAGGATAAAATTCCGATCCTGAATCTTACTCCATCCTACAATGAGAATTGTAAACGTGGTACAGGGTCAAAAAGACTCTACATTATAAACGTCCGTCACAGATTACAATAAGTGACCCATCATATTGAAAGGTACCTTAATACCGACACAGTAAATTACGAGATATGGGCCATTGAAACTGAGCACAGTCAAAAACCATGTCCAAGGTCGAATTTCTAATTTCATTAGAAACGTTACATTTGAAGTGTATTCTATCATATTAATCGGGTTCGAATATCCAAAACATAAGGCTTATTCCAGTGAAAACTAAACCTTTTTTGATTTCAAGCAAAAAATCAGCTTTTTTATTCGACCACATAAACATGTGTTTCAGTCATACATTTGTTAGTTGGTATGTGAGAAGTATTTTTCAATCAGAAATTGTAAAGTTTGTCTATCCGTGCATGAATGAGCACACGTTTTGTTTCAAAAATGTCACAAACGTTACCAAAAAGTTACACCAAAATGTCACAAACGTTATCAAAGGTTACAACACAAAACAATACATTAAAATAAATCCTGGCGATACAATTTTTTGTAATTCTTATGAAATATTTGTAAATATGTGTCCCATAATCGGTGTAAAGTGCAATAAAAAAATCGTTGACACGTCAGAGAATTTGTACTTTGAAGTCATTAGAAGCAAAAAACCATTTCCGTGCGCGGTCACAAACGTTACCGAACGTTACATGGACTTTACTCAGGAATTTGGCAATTGGTTAATTTTCAAACATCTACATGTCTTGACCCCACCAGTGAGCACCATTATCAATAACAAACTCGTTGATATAATGTTTATGCTAGGTTCTGTGGCCATTTGAAAGTGAAATTTTTCAATTTTTCGGTCACAAACGTTACTTATGAATCACCCATAAGACAAAATGTTTTTAAAAGCAAAGATAAAAATCCTTTCTCGATTCAAGTTTTACCAGCACAGAAACTTTCAAACTCGATTTTCTCAGAATTATAATAGTTTTCTGAATCAGCCTGATGCCCTTTACCAATTTGGATGTAACTTTGCAATCGAACATCCAATAACCAAAAGCAAGGCGTCATTTTAAAGCTTAAAATAAAATCTTTCAGATGAGATCAAAAAATCAATTTTCATTTTGGGACCCTTAAGGTACCTTTTGATATGACGGGTCACATATATAGTTATATAAAGGTGACTCTTCTGTATATTTAGACTCCAAAAAAATAGACAAGTCAAATTTAATACTTTTTCAAATCAAGAGGATTCTAGAGAATCACATAAAGCCTCTCGTACCTTTCAATGATTCTTTTTATAGTCATAGAAATGACTCTCCAAAATTAGGACTCACGAAACCTTGATGTCCTAACACTAGTATTCAAAAGTATCTCAAATTGGCAAAAGTGTCTCAATTAATTTATCACATTTTGCTCCAAAAAAATAATAAGCAAAATGAGATATTTTATAAGATGATTTTCAATTTGAGACACTTTTGCAAATTTGACATACTTTTGAATACTAGTGAAAGAGACCCTTTTAATAACCAAGTTTTGCGGCGTGGACTAACCCAACTTTTATGTGGTTTTTCACAAGCTTTGATATATTTGTACAAGGAGTTTCAACCCTCCATAAGAGGTTTGAAAAGTGTAATTAAACTGAAATAAAGAACGAATAGATACATTCAAAATAGCCCTATCTTAAAATAATTTGGTCAGCACACACTATACCAAAGTCCATATTGATTCGACCTAACTAGCAATTACTAATAAGAAATATATTTATTTAAAAGTAGTAGCGACATAACCGGAAAATCTAACTTTAACACCCATTTAAACATATTAACATCGGAATGCAAAAGTAAACCAGGTTCACTGGATTGTTTTTAAGAAAATCAGTATGTCTTATGTTTAAGTAATGCCAATTTGGCTCGCATGGTAGGTTAATGAATCAAATTGCCATATTTCATGATTTTTCTATAGTATCTGTGCTTGCAATGGTTTGCAGAGGATCATTTCTGACAGTGGACTTGGGTCATTCCTACATTCATATGTGCTTTATGTATCAAATTTTATGTAAAAAGGGTGAGATCCATCTGGACCAAATATTTTGTGCAGTAATGCATCTGTGTAGTGGCGTAGCCAGAGGGGGCAAAGGCTTGTTCCCCCCCCCCCCCTTTTTGCCCCCACAAAAAAAAATCAAGAAAAGTACAATTCAGATTGAAATTATATACATAGTCTACACTAGACTCCTTTTCAGTATAATTTGTCTCAAAATGGTATATCTATCACTCCAGTGACGTCAATTCATTCTCAATTACTATCTTTTTTCGTAGTTGTAACTAAGATTTTACGCGCTTTGCGCGAGCACGTTGAAAATCATAACATTTTAGCGCTGAAAATGCAATCTTTGCAAATGTAAACATTTTACTCCTTTAAATACAAACACGACACAAAACGACATTTTTTACATAAGAAGCTATGGTAAAAGATACGGGTGTACTATTCGTATACATGATATATACAGTTCAAAATAAATAAGTCCCCCCTTGGGTGATGACCATTTTTCTGGAAAACGGTTTGACTCTTGAAATTGTTTCAAAATGTAAAATGTAGGCTGAAAGGTTGCAAGTTCAATTGGCAATAAAGTTTTGCTCAACACACAACCTTCTTCTTAAACTTTTGCCATTTGTAAAATTTGGTCAAGAATCAAAAGTTGTTTTTTTCTGCCATATGAAATTTTTTTAAATGTCTAAAAACTTTACGAAAAGTCAAATCCATGAATAAATTGCTTATTGCCTTTGTGGAATAAATTGTTGAGTACCTGCTTAGGGTTGAATGAACATAGAGTGATGTTGTTCTATGGGTGAATAAACAACAAAAGAAAGTAAAGATAATTCCTTTGATTAGAGTACAGGTAGGTGGTTCTTATCCTTTTAGAGACTTTGGTCCAAAATAAAAGTGGTTCAAGTGTTGTAGTCTGTTAGAAATTCTAAGAAGAGAGTAGTGGTGATTTTTTTACATGTAAGATGCCAAGATTAGGCTTATTAAATAGAACTAGGGCAACAGCCTTTCTCGATGAAGGGGTGTCTGTTAAAGAGGTTGCTCGAAGGATGGGAGTATGTCCGAAGACTGTTCGAAATTTAAGAAACAAATTCCAAGCTACAGGAGAGGTTAAAGATGTAAGAAGGTCTGGAAGACCGAGCTACAGGAGAGGTTAAAGATGTAAGAAGGCCTGGAAGACCGCGAAAAACTACAGTGCGACAAGACATGTCGGCGGTGAATAAACCTGAAACACGCAGGAAATCAACAGAAAGATTATTTTCATCTACACTTTAACCTGGTGTTCATTCAGCCATAAACCCTTTCAAATGATGTTCCATCGACCATGAACAAGTCTGTTACTGTTTATCTTTACATGTGATAACCATTTGAATAAAATTTATTCATGGATTTAACATTTCATAAAGTTTTTAAGACATTTCACAATTTTTCATATTCCAATGGCAGAAAAAACAACTTTTGATTCGTGACTAAATTTTACAAATGGCAAAATTTTAAGAAGAAGGTTGTGTGTTGAGTAAAACTTTATTGCCCATTGAACTTGCAACCTTTCAGCCTACATTTTACATTTTGAAATAATTTCAAGAGTCAAACCGTTTTCAAGAAAAATGGTCATCACCCAGGGGGGACTTATTTATTTTGAACTGTACATATTTAGTGCGGAACTTTTCCTCAAATAGCTTTTTGACTGCTATTTTAAATGAGACTACCGATTTCCATTTTTTTGCATGTTTTATAAGCAATGTAGATGGAACCTACACCTATCACCAATTTTCTTCCAATTTCAAAAGGAAATTTGGCCAAGAACATGGTTTTGACTACTTATGATACATTTAATAAAATAAAACATATGTATGCAACACTGACCAAAGTCCATGAATTTTGACAACAAATATTACTTTTGGGGGCACTTGCGGTGCCGATTTATCCAAGTACCTATCGCACAAGGTAGCTAGCTATAAGAAAGTCTCTCCTGTTTATAAGTCATTTTGGTGTCTTGCATTCTGGTATTCATATGCCTAGAAATCATGAAGCATCTATGTATTAACTTTGGTTTGTGAAGCTTCCACTATTCAGTTTCAGTTTATTATTCACCAACAATATTATAAAGTGAATATATTGTTGTTTTATTGCAGGGGTGATGTTAAACCAGTTTGGGTGTTAAAACTAGAATTTCTAAGAATTTAGGATACACATTTTCACCGGCAATCCACTCTTTTATGCTCGCATTTGCATCATATTTTATCAGATATTTATGTGGATTGTTTTTCTCCTTGTCCTTATTCAGAATATGTTATATATGTCCACATCACAGTCTAATTGCATTTTTCAAGTTGGGACTAAATATTTTACAGGTTGAGACAAACAAAAATATCATCAAAATGTTCGTCAATTGTTTGACATCCAGATAAAAAATTAGGAAGACATATAAAAAATGAATGTGTTAAACATAGAGTTTAGCCTTTTACTCATCCATACATACCAGAAAAAAGAACTTCAATATCAACGTTGCATGGTGTGTAACAATTTAGGAGTTTTTCAGCTTGTATGTTTATATTCAGTAAAGTAGTATATAATCATATCATATCATATCATATCAACTTTATTTCCATATATAACATGTACATGTATAATAAAACTACAATATATACAAACAACA
>JXSR01S014063.1:15568-26731 GCA_000969725.1 Ophiothrix spiculata | reverse complement strand
TCAACCCTTAACTGTTGTTTTTTCACATAAAAACTCACTTGGAAAAGTCACGCTACAGATAAACGCACCATGTTGATATTCGTAACCAGAGAGGGTACAAGACATCCTTTCAAATATTGGGATTCTGGGTAATATATATCAGTAACAAATTTACTTTATCAGTGAGAAATGACCTGTTGGACAGTTAGGTACAATTTCATTTCAAATCTGTTCTGCAAATTTAGGGTACACAGATGGTTGTTCATATACTAGCTGCATATATAATTTCAGGTAAAATGTCATTAGATATATCACCGTTTCCGGTGTACCCGAAACTTAAGGCTTTGGTTATTGAAATACATGTAATCGATTACCAAACCAGTGTACGTTATTTGTACGTTACTTGTACGGTGCAATGATGTGTGACATGGCCTTTACTGTTAATGTGGTTTTCAGGTCACCTACAGAAATCAAGAAAAGATATTGATATATATTTTTCGCTATTATGTAGATGACATTCATGGTTTAATATATTTGTGCAAATTTTCAAGTAGCTTCCTTTATTAGAACAAAAGTTATGATACAACAGGTAAAACTTTTGAATGATCTCGTAGTTAACAAAAACTGAAACTAAAATACAAGTATGCTATTTTTTCTATGTTAAAATTTTCCATTTTTGAAATAAAGGATCAGTCTGAACATGTCTTTTAACGCATATGACACGAATTGGTCACTGTTATTTTTTTTTTACAGATTTTTACTGCTTTAAGTAATGCTTTAGAAACCCGTGATGTAATTTTAACAGGCTACACATTGATACTACGATATATCCGTATAGAACCAGTCAAAGCCACATGCTTGGATAATGGTGCCACCAGTAGTCATTGCTGTCTCAGGTTTGAGCTGCTTGGTTGCGACAATTACGGTATGTTGTGTCAATTGTGTACTACTGGATGTATCAACATTCTTTGTACCTAGATGTATTTGATTTTTAAAATGTACTAAAATATAAAGCGTTGGATAATTTCCAACTTTTATGCTATAAATGAATAGTAAAACATCTCAGCTTTGTTATCTGAAAGTTTTAATTGCACGAGCTATAAAATTTAATGGATGATCGATGCAACTATAGTTTTATACAAATACCATACAAACTAATCTTTGTATACCAATGCTATTTTCTGTCACATGGTGTACAACAAGCACATTCCGATAGTGACAACCATAGTGGATTCAGCTGGTGACTTCTCCTTAGATTTCTTTTGTGTCTTGCTTTTTAATTATTTAATTATTTTTCCCCATCTATTTTCAACAGACACGTGTAATGATGGCTTAGGGTTAGAAGATGGAACTATATTAGACAACCAACTAACCTCGTCCAGTAATTGGGACTCTACAGCACTTCCCCAAAATAGCAGACTGAATAACCAAAATTCGATAGCTTCAAATGGCCGAGCACCAGCTTGGATTGCAGCTGGAGGATCGCATGATCTAAACCAATGGATCCAGGTAGGTCAACTGGTCGAGTACCGGTGTAATGAATGATACAGTCCTACCCATTTTATTGTCCCCTCTCCATTGACTTCAACGGAGTAAAGCGTGACCTTGATGTGTGATCGATACACGTACAAAGTACATTCTATACAAATATATAACCCGGACAATAAATGGGTAGGACTGTATCATTCATGACACCGGCTTGGATTTCAGCTGCAGGGTCGCAGAATGTAAACCAATGGATCCAGGTATGTCAACTGGTCGAGTACCGGCTTGGATTTCAGCTGTAGGGTCGCAGAATTTAAACCAATTGATCCAGGTAGGTCAACTGTTGAGTACCGGCTTGGATTTCATCTGTAGGGTCGCAGAATTTAAACCAATGGATCCAGGTAGGTCAACTGTTGAGTACCGGCTTGGATTTCAGCTGTAGGGTCGCAGAATTTAATCCAATAGATTCAGGTAGGTCAACTGTTGAGTACCGGCCTAGATTGAAGATGTAGGGTCGCAGAATTTAAACCAATGGATACAGGTAGACCAAGTGATCGAGTACCGGCTTGGATTGCGGCTTTAGCACCACTGTTTGATCACTAATAATATATAGCCATTTAATGCTAAAGGCACATTATTGGTGGCGCTATTTTTAAAAATTAAGTTTCCAGGTTCTATAAATTTATGACACTTAGTTTGGACATTTGCCACATGGATAGGGTAAAGGGGGCCAAAAACAAATTTTATTCATGTTAAATTCACACAAAAAATGTTTAATTTATGCAATATGCATATAATCAATTTCAAAAAATGAATAGCGCCACCAATAATGACATTTCAAAATATGGGCTAAAAATGATGTATTTTCATCTAAAATGAGCATTTTTGATATAAAATGTGAAATTAAATTATGAAAACAAATATTACATTTCAACACCTAATCCCAGAACTAATTTAAACACTTTTAAGGGCCTGCATGTATTGTAACGGTGCATTTTTGTTGAAAAATTAATAAATGAACCAATCAAACAGTGGTGTTAGGGTCGCAGAATTGAAACCAGTGGATCCAGGTAGGTCAACTAGTCGAGTACCGGCTTGGATTTCAGCTGTAGGGTTGCAGAATTTAAACCAGTGTATCCAGGTAGGTAAACTGGTCGTGTACCGGCTTGGATTTCAGCTGTCGGGTCGCAGAATTTAAACCAATGGATCCGTAAAGGTCAACTGGTCGAATACCGGCTTGGATTGCAGCTTTAGGGTCGCAGAATTTAAACCAATGGATCCAGGTAGGTCAACTGTTCGAGTACCGGTGTAGTAGAAATGTTAGTCCGCCGATCTTTTTTTTTTAATAAAATGCTGAAGTGAAAAATAACCCACGAAGAATAGAAAAAAAGACTACCATAAGCTGTACTGCACTATGATAGATATCGCCAAGGCCCAATCAGTGGTTCACAACAAAAGAAAAGACTACCATAAGCTGTACTGCACTATGATAGATATCTCCAAGGCCTAATCAGTGGTTCACAGCAAAAGGAGAACTGGAGAGCAGGGGAAGAGTTTTAGCACATGACATAAAATATGTATGCACTCTCCTCTTAAAGGGTGTTACACCATTATCAGAGATGTCACTGACTATGCCATTCTGACAAACTATTCCATACATGCACGGCTGCATGGATAAAAGTCCGGCCAGTGGAGACAGTTCTGGATACAGGAATGGCAAGAGCATGGCAAGGCATGTACAGAATGGATCGGGTGGCTCTTCTGGTGAGGTGATATATCGCTGAGGAAGCACACAAAGGTCTATTGGGCATATACTGGTGTGCATTTTATATAGGACGGCAGCTGCTGCCACTTCGTGGAGCGAACAGATGTTCTAGTCTGGCATCATTCTCATCCACACCAATAACTCGAAGTGCCTTTCTCTTGATGGAATCTAGCAATCCGAGTGTTGTTGGGATGGCAATCATCCAGGAAAGTGATGCGTTTTCCATTAAACTTCGAACTTGCGCCTTATAGATGGTTGCCCTGTTGTAGCAATGTTGGAGATGTGCTTTGACCAGGTTAGTTTGCTATCAATGGTGATTCCCAAAATCTCCAGCTAGTTTATCTGTGCCAAGGTAGTATCACCAAACTAAAGATAAGGTCTGGTTGGATTTCTTTACCTTGAGATAGTCATCGCCTTGCACTTTGATGGCTCAAATGTGATCTTTCATCTGTCAGCCCAGATCTGCATCCTCTCCAGATCTTTGTTTAGATTTGCTTTAACAGCCACAGGATCATCAGTTTGATTTCGAAGAACAAGGTTAAATCATCTGCGTATAAATAGATTTGATTTTCAAACTCGTTGGTCAAATCATCGATGAAGATGGAGAAAAGGAGTGGTCCTAAAATTGATCCTTGAGGAACCAATGCATTGATTGAGGTAGTATCAGATGACTGGCCTGTCAAGTCAACTATGATGGAGCGATCTGTCAAGTAGCTCTCGATCCAGGTAGGTAATTTTAAACGCACTCCCTTTGCAGTAAGTTTAAAGCATATACCATTATTTCATACCTTGTCAAAAGCCCCTTTGATATCCAAGACAATGAGGCACACTTCATTCCCTTTACCCAAGGAGTTGGACCATTGTTGGTTGAAAATGGTCAGAATGTGAGCCGTGCTGTGATGAGGTCTGAAGCGGAATTGCCGATCTGAGAGCAAGAAGATGATGGTGTATCGCTGCCTCCATAACCTTGCTGATGATAGAAAGTAGTGAGATGCGACGATACATGGATGGATTAGACTTAATAGAATTCCTCTTGTGGATAGGAATGACTCTGGCAATTTTCCATTGGCTTGGAAAGGATCCCTGGTTGAAGCATAGCTGGAACAACAAGGAACGTGGTCTTGCAAGTTCTGCGCTACATTCTTTCAGGACTCTAGCAGGAATGTTGTCACGGCCAGTTGCTTTAAAAGTATCAAGCTTCTCCAAAAAACTTCTCACATCTTTGGTTTTGAATGTAATACAATCAATTGATCTGGTTGTCGAGAGCAGGCACTCAGGAGCAGACTCGTCTGCACTTTCAAGTTGGCATTTAGCTGCAAAAGTCCCACAGAACTTCTGTGCCTTTTCTTTCACTGTGGTGAAGACCTGAAGTTTGTCTTTAAGCACGGGATGTCAGCTCTGGTGGACTTTCTTGACAAGGTGTTGTTAGTGTTTCAGCACTCTTTGCTGCTTAGGCTACCATTAGATAGTTCCTGTTTTAACGTTACATTATAGTCTCTCCTTGCTTCCTTTTCTGCTTGATTATATTCTTTTCTTTTCTGGCAGCTCCGAACCTGACTTTGTTTTCCTTGGTATTGGATTTTTTCATCCCTCTGAACAAGCGGCGTTTCTGCCTTGCTGCTCTCCTACACTTGACGTTGAAGCGAACATTGTCAACGGTCTTCCTGGACATAAGTTTTCCTGGTATAAAGATTTCCATAGCATCACTGATGATCGTGTTGACATTATTGCAAGCTTCTTCTGGATTTTCTGTCTGAAGAGCACGAGACCTGTCAGCTGACGCAAAAAACCCTCTCATCTCCCAGAAGTCGGCTTTGTCATATTGCTAAACTTTCCGTTAGTATGGTTTGTCCTTGTGAAGAGGCACGTTCAGTTTAAGAAGAACAGGATTATGGTCTGATATTCCAAGCTTTGGGAATGACTTATAAGTACCATCGAGATCAGTCATCACCAGGTGTGTAAGGCCAAGAGTATTGCACATCTCAAGTGCAAGACGACCAGCAGCATCAGTTGTACGGCTGCCGAACCATTCCTTGTGATGGACGTTGAAATCTCCAAGAAGAATGACTGATTGTGCATTGAATGTAGACAACATGGTGGTGTCTAGATAACTGATTATTTTGCATTTTGCACTACAGAAAACCACATGAACTCGAGGTCCTCAGGATTAATGACGCAATCATGGAAAATGGCAACTCCTGCGAGACAGCAGACTGCTATGCCTCCCAAGTTTTGACCTTGTTTTTTGCTAGGTCCATCCCGTCGACAACTGAGTGAGTAGCCAGGGATGTTGATACAGTCAACACCATCCTTCACCGATGCATCCAGAAATGTTTCCACAATGACAACTACAGATGGTTGAAGCTCGTGGCATAAGTAACATAGCTCATCAATGTTCACTTCAAGTATGGTCAAGCTTTATTCCTTTATGGTCTATTGGAGGCGGACTTTAATACCAGACTCCGAATCCTTTTACACCGGCTTGGATTGCAGCTGCAGAATCGCAGAAGTTAACCCTTGTCTTACCAAGGGGTGTGGGTGGTTACCACCCCCTAACGGATGATTCCCTGTCGCATAAAAACGCAAACGAATACGACCAAAGGGATATGGGTAGTTGTAAGTTCATCCTTTGCGGTCATTTTAACGCCATCGTAAGGGCCACCTTCAAGGGGGTGAGGGTGTTCCGTCAAAGTCGGAAGGTAAGGCACAACACTAACAACTGTACAAAATTCAGTTGTCCAAACATCAGTTTCAGATTAACTCAAGCATGTCAAGTCACCCACAGATTCTGACAGATTCTGTATTAGCCAATCACAAACAAGAATGGTTAGTTTCTTTATATTTGGCAAACTACTCAACGCATATTTATGAACTGAAATTTAAAATAGTTTATTATTTATGTACTAGCCCGCTTTTGAGAAGTTATGGCATGGAAGTCAGTAAAAATATGCCAAAATACGTGTCAAAATATTCAATTCCTTCGTACATAAAAATGCTTGCACATAGCGGTGTTTTACCTCCAATGCGGTCTGCTTGTCGACGGCAAGTTTTGATATATTCAACTTCACAAATTCTATTATTTGTTATTTCTTTAAGAGAAGCACACTAAAAAAATGATTAAAACCCATGTTATAGTATAGGAAATGCAGCTCATTACCTGATCAATATATCAATATTTGACGATGTGTTTCGTGTTCTTTCTACTATCTCAAGCGATATGATTGAATAGGGACAAAAGGAGTCAATATGAACGTGAAGCACACCAAAATTGAATGAACAATGTCTCGCTTTGTGGTGTTTGTAAGCCCTGTGAAGGGGGGGGGGGGGTGGTTGCCACCTTGGAATATTTTAAGTCGCCATTTTGAAAATTATCTGCATGGTATGGACCTAAAACTTACAGAACATCTTAGAAACACGATTTCCCTTCTTTATAGCAATTCCGATATTTGGAACTTTTACAGCAAAATTTTGGTATTTTTGGCGGAAATCGTTTCTTTCTTTCTTTCTCTCTTCCCCTTTCTTTCTTTCTTTTTACTTTCTTTCTTTCTTTCTTTCTTTCTTTCTATAATATTAGTACTAAAAGTCCATCGTCTGTCTCTATATCCTTCTCCAACATCTATAGTAACAGAGCTCCAAATTAGCCAATAGCTATCAGAAGTAGACTGACCCCAAATATCAAAAGCCATCTCTTTTTATACCTCTACAAATTTATCTGGAAAGCACTTACAATTCCACACAATTCAAGCAAACAAAATATAGAAAGTTCTAGATCAATCTGCATGAGTAATTTGGGAATTCTCCATGTAACCATGGTTACAGTGAAATATGCAGTTGCTTACATGTATAACACACTTCCTCAATACATACAAAAGTTAAACACACCACACACATAATTGACAGCTAAACAAAAGAGCTACTGTGGCTCAAGTAGGTCCGACTTCCTAGTTTTAGTTTTAGAGTAGCATGCCCCTACTTGATCTTTGGCTGTGGTCGATATGTGTATCATTTTTTTTTAAATTAGAATTCCTGTGCTTAGATTGGCCACTAAAATATTATATATCACTTATGGTACAATTTGTTTTGATTAAATTATATTTTCAACAAACATTTCTCAACAAGATTTATTAATGATAAATGAGAATTTCCGGGGCTGTAACAGCATGTATTTTCACCTGTAGCGCAAAATAATATTATGCCCCATATTTTGCGGCTGGTTAGACATGAACGAACACATATGATACATTAAAATAAATGAACATCTTTATACTGAAGTTATTCCTGGTGAGTCTATTGATTTTGAGGGGAGCGTGGCCGAGCGGTAAGAGCACGGGTCTCGTAATCGAAGGTTGTGGGTTCGAGCCCCGGGCCAGGCGGTTTACGTCTCCTTGTTTCCTTGGGCAAGAAACTTTACTCTAATTGCTCCATGGTTCGGATAGTCACGTTAAGCCGTTGGTCCCCTGTGCGAATGCTCCTTCTTGGGGCGCTGCATACAGTGTATACCTGGTGAGTCTATTTACAGAATTATTAGAAAACCTACATATTTTACTCGAATTGCAGACTACATATTCCAAGATTTCAAGCCATGTAAAATAATTTCCCCTCTCTTTATTGATCGCTTTAATTTTAGGTAGACCTTCTACAAGCTACCCTTGTAGCAGGAGTAGTACTCCAGGGCAGGGGAAGCACTGACGGCATTGGTTTGGAGTACCAGCAGTGGGTCACCGAGTTTCAAGTAACGTACAGCTTTGGCACGGATTGGGGATTCGTTCAGGATAAATTTAAGCGAGCTGAGGTATATCATTATTATTTCATTAATGTCTGGTAATCGGAAGGAAATTAAAGGCGGAAACATCGGTATGACACCGGTGATTGCTCAAGTAGCCAGGTTATTCATCGGTTGGTCGGTGGATGTTAAGTAGTCATAACATAGATATAATATTAACAAACAACACTTGAAAAATCGAGTAAAAGTTTAGTGCTGTACTCAAAATGTACTATTTTATCCGCATTCCCTAGGCGCATATTTGGAACACTCATTCGAGTACAATTCTAGTACTATAAACTGTACTTAATGAGTCATTCTTGTTAAATTTTCTAGGACATTTCTAAAATAACAAAGCTTGGTACTTTTTGATAAAAAAAACATTTTTAGTACCGTACTAGAATTATGCTAGATTCCGATAATTCTAGAAATGTACTTTATTTGTATTCTGATTCTGTTCCAAATCTGTACCTCAGGATGTCGAGTACAATTCTAGTACATACTGTACAATAACTGCACTAGAATCATAACAGAAAAGTACATTCTAGTACTGTATTAGAAATGTGCTATAATTTTCTACAATTTTGTTCCAAATTTGCACCTTTTACAGTACTAAAAATGTACTCAACATTATGTTGAGTACATTTCTAGTAAAAGCATTGCTGAACAGTCCCGGGTGAAAGTACAAATATTGATACTTGGTGCATTTCTAGTATTGTACTAGAAATGTGCTTTAAATGTACTCGGATATGTTAGGAATCACAAATACTTATCATATTATAATTTTTTTAAAACATTTAGTTATTTAGAACCTTTATAGCAAAAGTTTGATTTTGGTGGCCATTTTTGGCAAAAATCCGACTTTTCGACCTGAAAGACCTTTATGACGCCATAATTACGTTACGCTTAGACTGTTTTTGTGATCTTGGTATCGTTTGATAGGGGAGGACCGTACCTATCTATTGATAAACTAAATTCATAGGGGGTTCCGTTCTAAAAAATTATAGGAGTTGCAACCCCCTCCCCCCCCCCCACCTCGGTTAGACGTGTTACAGAAAAGTCATGGTAAGACGGGGTTAATAATAAAAACCCAGTAACACTGTAGTAATAATGATAAGCTCTTGTCACTCTGAGAATCAGTCACACTGAATAAAAATATTGAAGAAGCTGGTCAAACTGTAGCAGTAGGCCACTAATGACAAATCACCGGCCACACTATATTAATAAATTTCTTGCATCGGTGTCATGCATGGACTGGTTGTTGCAAGGACCAATATTTTTTACTAGGAAACAAAACTTTTTTGTACATGTAAGCTTAAGATAATTTTGATTATAAAATGGTAAATTGGCCGGTACACTGTGCACACACCTTAACTGTTTTGCATGCCATTCCTGATACAATATTTCACCAATTGATGAACCGATGAAATTAAAATCCTCCTGGTATAGACGGTTCCGTATAAACCCCTTGCTATTCTCCATGCCGCGTCACAATAGCATATAAATGTGTATTTACAACAAGTAAATACAGTTCTTTCTTAACTTAACTTAACTTAACTTAAACTACACTTATTATTATTTCCCTACACTTTAACAACAGAGTTTGAGTCCGTGCAGCAAAATTTTGAATTTTGAATTACATGTTATTGTCTCGACCGAGACTCGAACTCATAACGCAATTCATTCAATGAATTACGAGACGACAACTCTAACCAGTAGGCCACGGGATGTTGTTACTAATTTTGATGCACAACATCATCATGGTGATGGAGATGAAAGAATCGCAATCCCATGCAATAACGTTGTGTCATCTAGAATGAGCCTGTCCAATGTCCAAATAGTTTTAGGGGGCGGGGAGGCATAATATTCGGAAGGGTCTGAAAATTTGATGTAAACAGAAAAAAGGAAATATCTGTAATTTGTGAATTGAGCTTTTTCCCCAATATAAAATTCCTACGGGCTTTACATATGTCGGTATGAGAAATCTGGAAACCGCCTTTTTTTATTTCTATTGTGCGATTCATGGATGTTTCTATTAAACTTTATTTATGTATAAATCGAATCCAAAATCTATTGTTTCTGAGAAAATAGAATGGATGAATAAAATAATTATTCAAATTCCAGGAAAAAATGAGAACTAAACAACAATTTCCCCCCTCACATTGAGCTTGCCGTTTGTGGTTGTGTTTTCACAAAATTTAGTGTAGTTTTCGGATAAAATATCAGGTGTGTTTTGAGAAATTGCTGAAAAAACATAACAACGGCCATGCTTATACAGCAGACACATAAGCCTACATAAAATTGCCCCCCCCCCCCCGATTTTATATGGCCTACATGTAGTGATCCTAAAAAGCTATAACCAACCTCAATGAGGATTCGTCTGGACAAAGTTTGCACTCTTTAAACCTTAATTTTGAGTCGAGTCTTGCGTCTGATGTTAACTTTATTATAAGATCCCACCGATATTATAAGTCAACCCCTAATTGGACTGAGAAGTCCCAACGGTATTAATTGCAATTACACGAATGATTGAGTACAAAGAGCTTCCTTTGATTGAGACCTCGAATGTAGTATTTTGAAACACAATAAAAGTTATATCGATATGTCGTATGGGTCATTACCACGATCAGATTATAATTTATATGATTGAAATTTTGCCGCTCTAATATCAGCGGGTAGCGTAGTGTAACGGTTATTGTTCGAGTCATCAAATTTCCGCGGGGAGCTGTAGTATCATGGGTTCGAGTCTGTTGTGTGCCTTGGATTTCTTTTTCTATCTTTTTGTTTAATTTTTGGGAAATGATTGATTCGTTCTATTATTTTCTTTCTTCATTTTTTCCATTGTCTAAACATTGGGCAAAAATATTAATACACAATCGCTTTGTTGTTCAGGATTACATCACCTTCCGACACCAAGTAATTCTTTGATCATGTCTCCATAGGTCATGCAAACTCCTTTGTGGCACCGTATCAAAAAATGGTAACACAAAATTAATGAACTTTTGTCACTTATCAAAAGCAATTGGTACTAATTATCGGATT
The DNA here is from genome assembly GCA_000969725.1 of Ophiothrix spiculata. NCBI lineage: Eukaryota > Metazoa > Echinodermata > Ophiuroidea > Amphilepidida > Ophiotrichidae > Ophiothrix > Ophiothrix spiculata. Next base: position 15,698 of record JXSR01S014063.1, on the reverse strand, counting down.
AAAACAAACCTCTCTAAACCATTCACATGGCTGCTCACAGAGAACTGGGTCAATGTGTGCATGAACGTGCAGGTCGTATAACAAAGTAAAAAGTACGTATCGTGGCGGGCTATTTGAAAAAGAACAACTT